>APFE031013712.1:69611-125186 GCA_000404065.3 Pinus taeda
ATTTTCTGCAATTTGAGGAAAAAGGAAGGCCAGGGTTTTGCAGACTTCATTGTGGATTCTTGTGGATTATTATGTTGATGGTGTGCTTCCTACTGTTATTGTAAGTGTCTTTATGTGTTTCATTCCTTAATATCTTGCTGCTGTTTAAACAAAAGAAGTGATAAAGTCTGAATTCATGCATGCCATGCTCAGCTTTCAATTTTGTTTAAATTTTATGTTTTCCACCGTCTAGAGAGGATTCAAATCCATTGTTTGCCCTCTTTAGCTTTTCTCCTTTCTTCCTTGATCATTTTTTTCAGACTAAAGGCATCAGCATAGATTCCTACCTTGCCCCAAAGAATCACCTGCAAAAACTGAGCTCAATCCCCGCACCCTGAATTGCACTCCCTCCAATTGCCACCAAAAAATCCAAAAACTCTAAACCAATCCCCCATATCAGTTTACTAGCCTAAAATCCTTGTTCTTAATTGGTCAGCTCATCTTATTGACAAAATCCATCGAGTTTTGACCCGAGAGAGCCTTCTCATACCTCGTAGGGCTAGCTACGAGGTGAAATGGTTTGATGTAGCCTTGAGAGTTTGTCTATCTCAGCCTAGGTGAATTCCAAGCACTAACAGACCCCAGCAGCAAGAAAGAAATGGAAATTTGTCAGTATGCTTCTGGCTTGTGGGCCAAAACCCAGTTAAATTGGTCTAGCCTGAAAAAGGAACTAAGAGCAATTTGTTTAGGAATAGCAAAATTCAAGGACTTTGTCATATACACAAAGTTCACAGTTAAAACAGATTTCCAGGCTTTGAAGTATGCTATTCAAAAGCGTGATTTTTAAGATGCAGCAATATTCAGATGGGTAATGAACCTAAGTTAGTATAACTTTGACATTCAGTTTGTCAAAGGAGAAAAGAATAGCTTTGCTGATATGCTAAGTAGAGAATTTTTGTCTGATCATTCAATCATGGAATTAAATTGTAATTTCATCAGAAGAACCGAGGATCATGTTGAGATTGAAACTCCTACAGGATGGGTTAGATATGAGTTAGAGACACCTTTGCTGGTACATGATGAATCCTGGTATCCTATCAAGGAAATCAGGCATAGAATAGGGATTCCCTATTTATGGACAGAGACAATGCAGGATGAAATGAATAATGAGGCCATAGAAGAATTAGATTACTTGGAACACATTGGTAGTATAATGTATGTATTACAAAAGAGGGACAATGATGAAGACTGCATTGAGAGTTGTCATATTACTTTCAAAAGATTTGACAACCACTTTCATAGGGAAAACTATGACACAGACCGACAGAGAGATGCATTCTTTGAAGGTATGAATCTACAGAATTATGCTTCTAACTTGTTTTATTGTATGCAGTTCAAATTTGATTTTGAAGGTATGACATTAGAAGCACTAGAACAAAATGACCCCACTCCAGATTGGTTCTTAGAATGGTGGAAGATTTACGGATTATCGGCACTTGTGATAAAGCCATACTCTCTTCACATGCTCAAGATTCCTGGATTCAGTGAACCTAGAGCCCATATGAATGGAATCATATATAAGTCCATTGAAAACATAGCTGATATTGAAGATCTTCCTTTTCTCCAAGGCATGCGAAGATGTGGCCACGTGCGTTGGTCCGTAACAAAGGAGCATCTCAAATAGTACAAGTTATGATAGCTTCCATGAGCAAGTTGATCCTAGTACGAATCCTTTCCTCAATCTCAGTTTCTTGGAACCACTTGACAGACATAATCTTCAGATTTGGGAAATAGAAAAAGAGGTCTGTGTTCAGTACTTCAATAATTTTCTGATTGAAAGGTTCGGCTATCAGCACTATTCTCATCCACAAATAGATTACTTTGTACTCTAAAGAGTGTAGTCTTTCCAACCAACATTGGAGTTGGACAAGCTTTCGTGGGTTCCCTCGTTCTGGAATATCCACAATGTAATATTTGGTATGATATAGAGATCTGCATATCTCTTATTTTTTCAATTAGTGTCCTAGTTTTGGTCCCCACATGCCACTGGCTATCCATAAAAGGAGAAGGCACGAGATAACATGAGATAGTCCTCTCATGCCCGAATCTTTCTTTCGTCGATTTATTGTCTTTAGTACTGCATGTATCTTTTGAGTCATCAGTCTGTACAGAACCCATTCATGGATGTTTGTTCCCTTCCATCCTTATAAATAAATGAAGGTTGTGAAGTAAGACTCATTCGGGAGTTGAGGGTTTGAGAGTCTAGAGGTCTGAGTCGAATTTCGCTCCTGCTCTGCATCTGCAGACATTCTATCTAATCTTCTTGCAACACGAGCTAAGTTCAAAGCCCTTAGGTGATTCGAGAAGCCTGCACATCAATGCTTGACACTGGTGTGAACCTAAAGTGGTCGGATCAGTAGTTTGGTCTATAAAGCTTGTCTTGATCTTTTAGACTTAGCCTGCTCGCATGCTAGGAAGACTGTAGATTTGTTATGCTCTGGCTAACTTATATCTACTAAACGCTGCAACAGTCAATCTGAGGAAAAAGATTTCCTTTTGTAATGTTCCCTTCCATATATAAATAAAATCTACCTGTTCACATTTCCGCAACTTTGCTGTGTTTAATGAGTTCGTGTTTAATGAGTTCATATACAAAAGGTCCTGAAATTCTTCCAAGGTGGGAATTCAATGTCTGTTTCAAAAAGAGAAGCATCGAGGAGTTCCCACTTGTGCTTATCAGGAGTCAAGATGGGAAATTGTACAAATTGCTTCCATCCCATCCTAATGACCCTGCTCTAGCAGCTAAAGACTCCATTGCTGCTACAAATTGGACTAATCTAGCTCTCTCTAGTCTAGAAAAATCTGTAAAGACTAGATTTGACTCTGCAGAAACTGCATGCTCTGAGATGAAAATAATGCTTGGAAGAGTACTATAGAAACAAGACTATAATAATGTTTGTCTGAATGACAGTATAAAGACTCTGTCTGAAAATGATCACACCATTGCACAGAGTCTCGACAAGCTTTCTCTGCAGACAAAGAAAAAGATTCATGAGGCAGTTGTCGCCCATGGACAAGAAATTGTTAAAGTCAAGACAAGCCTTGACATTGTAAAGAAACAGGTTTTGGAAGTTTCCAACTACTCATCCTTATTCACTCTTTGCCAATCCAAGTTTTTTCGGCCCCGTTCCTAATACTACTCCAAAGCCAAAAGAGTCTGAAAAACCTATAAAGGAAGTGCCTCTAGTTTCTTATTTGGAGAATCATCTAACCAAGAAGAAGATATTGATACCATCCTGCATAAAATTGATCACCCTCCAGATTTGGAAGATCTAGAAATCTGTATCAATAACTTTTGTACTGAAGAAAAAGAACAATTTGGTATTCTACCAACTGAAGAAACCCATGAACATCAAGTTAATGCTACTTCTTCCAGATCCCGATGGGATTCCACATGGAATCCTGCTCCAGATCACAGAGATCTCATGAAGTCAGAATATCATAAGGATTGGTCTGCCAATTCCACTTATTCGTGGAACATTGATAATTGTACTGAAGCTGAAATTTTATCTGTCTTACATTCTATCCTTGTATGTTACAGAACATATTTGGAAGATGATATTGGCCCTATAAATGCAACAAGAAGAATCATTGGTGGTTTTGAAGGAACACTGGATTCCTGGTTAAAAGCAGAGACTATCAAAGATCCAAATCTTCTTCCCTATTGGGAACAGTCTGTCATTCTAGAGTTTACCATCAATGCGTAGATTATGGAACAATTAAATCTTCATGCTTCATCGAAATTTGGTGATTGGAAAAGGGAGGGAGATACGATAATATTATATTATATTTAGTTAGAATTTATCATGGATAATTATTAGGGTTTAATAATATATTTTAATTCATTTATTAATTATTATGATAATTATCACTTAATGAATAATGTACTTGAGTTTTATTTTTTTAAAGTTTAAGTTTTGTTTTTTTAAAGCTTATCTCTACAATAAACTAACTATGTAGAATAAACTAATATTCTAAACATAGTTACTATGCGGAAGGTTGTAAAATTTTAGACGGATTGCACATGAAATTATTTGTTTTTTGAAATTTATCAAAAAATTTAAGTATGTTGGTAAAGGTTGATCTCCATAAAGTCTTTAATAAATTCAACTTATATTATCTCTTATAAATTCTCTTTGTTTTTGGCTTTGACAGAGATTTGAATTACTAAATCAAAAACTTTGTCACTTTAAACTTTTTATCTATCTTACTCAATGGGTCCCCATTGATCCTTTCTAGACCACCCATGGCATCATGTAAGGGGACACTCTATCCTCGTTTCTCTTCATTCTTGTAGATGAAGGCCTAGGCCAAGCCATGAAGTCGGTCATTTCAAAAGAAGAAAAAAAGGCTTAAGATTATTTGGAGAGGATCTCCCTCTCACATTAGCAATTGAGGATGACGCATTGGATATGGGTGTCCCAATGGTACAAGAGGTTAAAGGATTCTCTCAAATTTTGGAGGACTTCACCAATGCATTAGAGATGGAAATCAACAAGGCCAAATCACAAGTTTTCTTCTTCAAAAACCCATTGGTTGTACAGTGCCACATTGTCAGGCTTGTTGGTTTTCAAATCAGTAAACTACCTTCCAAGTACCTTACCCCCCCTAGTTTACAATGCCCTTAAATGCAACTTGTGGGAAAACCTCATCAAAAAAAAAATTAGTAAGCTCACATGATGGACTTTTCGCTCACTCAATATGGTAAGTCGATTTAGCCTTCTCAAATATGCATTGCAAGATCTCCACGGGTACCTTTTCTCAACTCTTATGACTCTTACTTCTTTTCTAATCTCCATTCACAACATCCAATGCACTTTCCTCTAGGATGGGGCCAAAATATAGAAAAAGTGGGCCCTTGTTGCATAGAACGAGCTCTGCGAACCTAAGCTACGTGGAGACCTTAGCTTAAGAGACCCATTAACATTAAGGAAAATACTTGAAGCCAAAATTTGGTGGAGATGGATTCTTCTTTCTTTTTTTGGGCGGGGGGGTAGATCTTGGGAAATAAATCCATCATAGGAAAATACTCAAGACACATCCCTCTTTAGCAGTTCATACTCTCATCCTTCTCCCAAATAGGATCATCCATCTAGAACTTAGCGAAAGAAGGCATGCATATGGTTCAACAAAACTGCTTCTGGGAGATCAAGAATGGTCAATAAACCTTGTTCTAGGCTAACTTCTAGCAACAACTCCCTAACCTCTAAGAGAAATAGGAACTAAAACCACTACACCTCTACATGATTAAGCTAGGCTGACACAAAGTCAAAGAATATTGGGCTTCTCCCACATGTAGTAAATGTTGATTTTTGGTAGCATTGGATGTGTTCTAGCCTTGAAAATTGGTGGAGAGGCTAAGGCACATGAGGTCTCCAAGACCCAAAATCATTTGGAGAAATTCCACCCAGATGAGGAGTTATTAAAATAATTAATATTTTTAATGGGTTCCTAAGTCTAAACTTAGGAAAAAAAATATTAATGTGTATTAATAAAATATGGGTGAGAAGTTCTAAGTAACAAGGATCAAGCTATTTCTAATTTTAGCTGGTGATTGAGGACTTAATCACAGTCGTTGAAGACTCAACAGAAAAAAAGTATAATAGGAGGCTTGAGGGTTGGTTGGAGACACACCAAGTGATCAAATAATTCGATTTTCTGGGGCGAGGTTTGCTGAGGAAATCAAGTTAGTGATTAAAGTTGCAGTGAGGGGCAGTTCAACAAGGGATTTTCTTCTGAGGCTGAAGAATACATAGCAAAGAGGCAGCGCAGTGCCTGGAGAGATAGCGTAGACCCTAGAAGAGCTTACACAGAGGTCGAAGAGATAACGTAGAGGTCGAAGAGCTGACGTGGGGGACGCAGAAGACTGACACAAGTGACACATAAGCCATAGAAGTTTACGTTGGGCCTCAGAGGCAGCACTAGGGAGATTTTGTGGGGCAGACTGGGAGCAAATCAGCAGCTTCTGAGCTGGGAGAGGGTGACGCAAATCATGGAGAAGTGATGCAGTTCCAGAGTAGTGCTTGGAGCAGCTTTTGCTATCCAGGATAGGGAACAATCATAGTCACTGTGGGATTGTTCATCCGGTTGTTGATTTGTCAGAATATATGTCTCTGGATAAAGGTACTACTTCCAAGGATATTCTCTGAAGGGTGAGCCATTTTTGGCACCCTAGTTGTATTCAAAAATATGCTTAATAATACAAACCCTCATATATGATGCACCGTTTTTCCCGAATTGGGTATTTCTAGGGACGATTGTCTAAAAATAATGATGTCCTTTGTATTGTCTCAGTTTATTTCAGTTGTTGATTTGTATATTTGTGAAGGCTGCAATTGTGTTTACTTCGATGTTTATGTTATTAAATAACTTGTTAATGTAAATAACAAGTAGGAGATAGTAAACCAAATATTACAGTAGGGGTTTTTGATGTGTTAGATTCAGAAATTTTCACATGGTATCAAAGCGATTATAGATCATAGGCGACTAAAGACACAAGCCGAGAAATCTGAGAATTTGCAGTAGAGAAGCAGCTGTCCTGAGAGACAACATTGTTCCAGAGCTGAAGAGGCAAGAGGAGGAGTGACGTAGTGCAGAGAGTGTGATGCAGAGGCTCACACAGAGCCTGCATTAGGATTCTGAGCCAGGAGAGGAAGACACGGTAGCTGGGAGGAGCCCATGCAGTAGCTATGTTAGTCATCAGGGCCAACACAGAGGCAAAGGAGGGCATATCAAGCTCACGCAGAGCCACGTTATCCTTTTGAGCCAAGAAGAATTGACGCAATTGGCCTAAAGGAGCATATTTAGCCCACACAGAGATTACGCAAAGCCTGAAGGGCTCAAATTCTTCCAGTTGTCGAGGCTAAGGGAGCTGTGAAAATTTTGATTTGTGGAGCTAATGGGGCATTGTTTTTGTCGGTGCAGAACAGTGTCTAAGGAGACCGAACCAAGGTAGATGGAATCAATACCTCGATAGATTTCTAGCTAAGAAATCTAGATCCAGTTTGCAGTGGCAAAGGAGGATTAGAGAGGAGTGATTCGACGGATGGTCGAAGGATTTCCGAGACGAAAATCAGGACTCAGAGGGAGTCTAGAGAAGAGGATTAGTGATGGAAATGAATGGGTTGAGGGATCAGGACATATTGGATGGAGCATCCAATTTTGCCATCTGGAAGGCCAAGATCCTGGCAATCCTAAACAAACATCACATCAAGGACTATGCCTTGAAGGTTGTTGCTAAACCAGTTGATGTTAATCCATTGAAGAAATACAAGGAGGCTTAGGCTAAGGCCAAGTGCATGATCCTAGACGGGGTCAAAGATCATGTAGTACCACACATTGCTGAGAAGAACACAGCAAGGGAGATGTGGGAGACCCTAACCACCTTGTATCAGGGCTCTTCCGTGCAACGGAAGATGCTATTAGAAAATCAGCTAAGACAGTATCAGATGCAGAAAGGAGAGGAGATAGATTCCTTCCTTCTCAGGTTGCAAGGGATTCATGACCAACTTACTTCCATGGGGTCTACATCAGATCCAGAGTTTCTGGTCAGGATTGCCCTGAATGCAATCTCTGAGGAGTGGGAGACGTTTGTCCAAAGTATTTTGGACAGGGAAACTCTCCCTAGTTAGGAGGAGATGTGGGCAGGTCTACGACAGGAAGATCTCAGGATATTGACCAAGGCGGGGAGTAGCGATAATGGAGTTCGAATCAAGAAGGAGGAGGAGGAGGATGCAGCTCTCGCATCAGCGGGACAATAGGGGCTACAAAAGAGGAAGAAGAAATACATCTCCAAGGTCAAGTGCTTCAACTGTGGGGAGCTGGGGCATTATGCCTCTCAATGCCTTAGGAAGGCAAGGGAGAAGCTTCTGACTCAAAGGATTCTCCAGCAAAGGTGGAGAAGGATGTTGAGATTGATGACGATTGTGCCCTGAGTACTCATGTGCCTCTAGAGAAGAGGCAGGGAGACTTGGAGCTGTAGTCGAGAGGACTACAGCAGTGGGACAAGATCCTTGAGGTTCCCAAACTCTTGGATCACATCCATCTACAAGAGTCTTTAAAGACAGTAGCATGATGACAGTGTTAGGTGGAGAAAGGTGTGATGAAGCGACAAGGTAGTGATAGAGTGTAGAAGTTTGTAGCAGCACAGTGGAGGTTGCAGCAGTGCGAGAGGCATAGAAGAAGTTGCAGCAGTGCAGTGGTAGCAGAGGGAGTATAGGATAGCAGCAGAGGAGGCCTCAACATCACGAGGATTCCAGACTGACCAAGATGTTAGTGTTTGGGTGAATTCAGTTACTTACTTCTCGGTAACTGAGTTGCAGTGCAGCAATTAGCAGTGGCAGTGCTATGGGAAGCATGATGCAACATGTTGAGAGGGAGTTGTAGTACATATGTAGTAGTGGAAGTGGTAGTGTCATGGGAAGCAGTACAGGAAGAAGCAGTGCAGCGGATGTGGGGCAGTAGCCCAAGCATCAACACAGAGGAATGATGTGGAGGATCAGTGTGATGCTTCTATGGTGAAGCAATGCTAGAGCACATTCCTCGCTAGGAGGGAGTGTTGATTTTGGGTAGAATCATATGTGATCTAGCCTTGAAAATTGGTGGATAGGCTAAGGCACATGAGATCTCCAAGACCCAAAAATCGTTTGGAGAAATTCCGCATAGAAGAGGAGTTATTAAAATAATTAATATTTTTATTAATGTGTATTATTAAAATATGCGTGAGAAAGTTCTAAGTGGCTAGGATCAAGCTATTTCTAATATTAACCGTTGATTAAGTACTTAATCTCAGCCATTGAAGACTCAATAGGAAATGTATAAGAGGAGGCTTGAGGGTCGGTTGTGGACACACCAAGTGATCAAAGAATCCGATTTCCTGGGGTGGGGTTTGCTGAGGAAATTGAGTTAGTGATCAGAGTTACAGTGAGGGGTAGTTTAGTAAGGGATTTTCATTTGAGGTTGAAGAATAGATAGCAGAGAGGCAACGCAGTGCCTAGAGAGACAACGTATGCCCTAGAAGGACTGATGTAGAGGTCAAAGAGTCAACACAAAGGACACAGAAGGCTGACGCAGGTGGCGCAAAAATCGTAGAAGTTGACGCTCAACCTCAGAGGCAGCGCTGGGGAGATTTTGTGGGGTAGACTGGGAGAAAATCAGCAGATTCTGAGCCAGGAGAGCATGATCAGATCCTGGAGGAGTGACGCAATTCCAGAGCAGTGCTTGGAGTAGTTTTCGTTGTCTAGCACAGGGAACAACCAAAGTCACTGTGGGATTCTTCATTCAGTTGTTGATTTGCTGGAATATCTATCTCCGGATAGAAGTACTATTGCCAAGGATATTCTCTAAAGGGTGATCCATTTCTGGCACCCTAGTTGTATTCATAAATCTTCTTGATAATAAAACCCTCACAAATGTTGCACCAATTTTCCCAAATTGGGTTTTTTCAGGGACGATTGTCCAAAAATAATGGTGTCCTTTGTGTTGTCTCAGTTTATTTCAGTTGTTGATTTGCATCTTTGTGAAGGTCGCAATTGTGTTTACTTCGATGTTTATGTTATTAAATAACTTGTTAATGTAAAGGACAAGTATGAGATAGTAAACCAGATATTGGAGTAGGGGTTTCTGATGTGTTAGATTCAGAAATTTTCATAATCAAGACTGGAAACAATGGTTGCCTTGGGAAATTTGGACCCCTAAGCCCACAGCTAACCTAGGACAGACTTTTGGAAGTGATTTCAGTAAAGGCTTATCCCCATATCAACATGGGAAGACAAATTAAGATGGAGCTACACCCCAAGAGGTATCTTCTCCATATGTGAAGCCTATGCCTTGGAAGTCGATTACCAAACTATGCCCATCTAGAATAATATTTAGAAAAAGACATTATGGCCCAAAGTCTCGATCTTTATATAGTTATTAGTCCAAGAGAGTACATTAACTTTGGATAACCTCCAAAAGTGTCAATATGTGGGTCCTTCTCACTGCCACCTATGCCTTCGGGAGTTGGAAAATCGAGAGCACTTATTCAACACCCACACCTACTCTCAACACCTCTAGCAACTCCTCAAATCTTCAATGAAAAACTTGGACAAAGACTCTAGTAGTATTGCCAAAACCATTGAGACCTAGAGAGTTCATTCTATCCAAAATCCAATCCTCAATAGGATCTTGACTCTTCTCCCCAACCTACTTCTCTGGGCCATCTAGAAGGAAAGAAATTGATGCACATTCAGAGACTGATCTATCCTTTATGATGCTCTTTGGGTCATTGTCCAAAACAACATCAAGGAATCAATATCCACTCAAACACAGAATGAGTAATACTAGCAAGCCATGGCTATTGAAGCTCTCATCCTCAAGGCCTAGAATCTTATCACAAGACCTTCTTCTTCCACACCCTCCTATCTTCCTACCCTTATCTTATCTCTCTTGTGGTGTCCCCACCCTAGGCTTTCTTAAGTTCGATTTTGATGCATCTTCAAAAGGTAACCCAAGCATGTTGGTTATGGGGGAGTATTTCGGGATAACATGGGACCTCCTATTTACATCTATGTTGGAGCTCTATGGCACAGTACAAACAATGCAGTTGAACTTACCACCTTGGTGGAAGGGCCCAACATCACCCTAAGGCAAGGCTTCTCTAAACTGTTAGTTGAAAGGGATTCACAAGTGGTCTCCATGGTTAGAAAACTCCTCAATGGCTCTCCCATACATAAGGTGTCACACAGCTAGAGATTGGAAAGCATTCTATCCAAGGTAGCCTCTCTCCTCCTATTAATCCCAACAATCATTCCTTCTCATGTCAGAAGCATGGGAAATAAATAGCATAAACACCCACTAATTATGGTTGTTCCATTGCAGATGCAAAAATCTCAACATTGTGGCACTCCTTGGAAGATTCCACAATCAAACAAGCAATGGGCCCACATGTAGCAAGATCAATCCTCCCCGTATGGGATGTCAGATAAGCAAGGGGATGGGAGCAGGTTGTTTCCATCCCATCGAAACACATGCCTAGGGAACATGGCATCATGGCCTATATGAACTTTGATATGCCATGTGATGTCATCAAGGTTTAACTTGCATGTTGGGAAACTATCCTCACTTAACCACTCGTTATTTGATGCAATCTTTCTTACACTCAAGTGTAGTAGAGATTGCATTAAACAATGTCATCAAGGTTTAACTCACATGTTGGGAACCTATCCTCATTTAGCTACCCGTTGTTTGATGCAATCTCTTCTACACTCAACCAATCGTATATCTGTTATGAAGTCTTGCTTGCTCAGAAGACAGGTCATGTCATTCAAGCTCATTAATGACACTCTCCTTCATGAGCTCACCACAACATTTAGGAAGGGGAAAATGCTCTAACCCTTTAGTCTATCTTGGTTTTCGAAGGGGCTCAAGATTGTTCTTGTCACTCTGTCGACCCTTTAAGAATTTGTTCCTCCTTGGTTTTGTGATTTCCATTCTGGGCATAGACACTCTAGGACTTTGGTGTTATGGTCTGTTGCTTGGAGGATAGTATGGACTTGCCTCCTCTCTGCTAATGAATTGATGCTCATAGGATGGCATTGTTAGCCTTCTTTAGTGGAATCTTGGAACCTCTCTTGCTCATGGTCAACTTTTCCACAATCAAAGCTCATGTGTGAAAGTAAACAACTACACAAGTTGACTCTTTCCTCCTCTCTCCACTCGTAGTGCCAACAGGGAAATAACTCAAGCGCTAGGATTTTTCTTGTAGGTTCATGGTTCATTCCCCCTATCTATTTCCTTTCTCATTCTTTGTGTTCATTCTTAGGTGCTTGTAATCCTCTCCACTGTAGTCAGCGTCAAGCTCTTCCCTCACCGTGGACATATATGTCCCCTACCACTCTGAGACCTTGTTGTCAAGGGAGGGAGTTTTGATGAAAATGAGAATTTGGGGGTTGCCCAAAATCCCAATTTCTCCAAAACAGTCTTAATCCTGGACCTGTGGGTATGGGTTCAACCTGCCATAAGATAAATATGTAAACAACAACATGATTAAATTCACATTATATGTATATTAAATCAACGCGCCCATGTTAATAGCGGTGTAAATTCTCCATTAACGTCCTCCCTCTAATTGTAATAAATGGAATCTCTGTGCATGCAGCCGTCTCTATGAAAAGGGAGCAATTCAAATTGTTTCAACACCCCATAACATCAATCGGAGAGTAGAAAGGCCACAGAGCCTTCCAATACACAGTGAACTAATTTATTGCATACATGCATCCATAACAACATGAAATTAAGCCATTATCAACCACACATAAAAGTATAAATAGACACAACGTAAACTAAACCCAGGTATATATATATATCACAAAACTGTTACAAAATTAAGGCATTTCAGCCTTAAAACGAGCTCTAGCTCGACTACATCTTGTCACTCACAAAATTCCTCGCAAACAGATATTTCTACACCCCTATGGTATTACAATTATATAAGAATTTTAGGAAGGATCAATCCTATCCTCTCCTTATTTTTTCACAAAAGCTTCATGCATGCACGCTTTAAATCTGCTTTATCTATTTTTCTGCTTTAAATCATGCTTTTCTCTATTATGATCTTCTGGTCCACATTTGCTGGCTTTGTTGCTCGGTGCTCCTGCATCAGATTTCAACCACATGTCTTCTACATCTATCCTTACATTTCTTCTCTCTATGGACTACTAGGCTTCTGACTCGAAACCATCTACTATTGTTCAACTTAAAGTCTCATTGTCTCAGCCTCAGAAGGAAGTCATGCCACGTCAATGAACATGGATTTGCCAGGATGTAGCTTATTACCAAGAGTTTGGGCAAACCTAGGCCTAACTATGGGCTAAAAGCTTTGAAGCTAGGTATTGGGAACTAACTTTGCAACCAATTCAAGATGAATTAACGCAGGTGGAACGTAATTTGATATATAAACAACATAGCCACATTGGTTCTAAAGTGCAAGTTGAAGTGGCCAAATCGATATGTGATGCACGCCATACTCGAGGTAGATACAACCAATACATGTAAACAATGGACATATATTGGCATGTTAAATTTCTACTCGACAGGGTCCTCCTTGATCGAAATGCCACCAGAGAAGACATGTTGTTGTCCCTGGACCATGTGCATTAGCAATTGGCTTCCATTAAAAGGTTAGGACACATTGAAAGACACATGGGCTTCCCTCCAAACCTAGGTTGCTCTCTTGGCAGCGACAAGGAGCCCATCCAATCCAAATAGAAACCATTAACTCTAATCCTACCTCCTAAAGATTTTATATTAACTTTTGTCAAATTTATGCATCATTCTTGTATGTATCATTTTTCTAAAAACTCTAAAAATTTAGTTATTACTTTTAGATTTTTAGATTTTACACAAAAAAAACTCTTTTGAAAAGTTAGAATTTTTACATTTACTTAAGCATATCTAATTAAAAACCATATCAAATCTAATAACTCATATTAACCACCAATATAATTTTAACTTGATAAATAAACAAATTTTTTTTCCTCATCTTATATATACTAACCACCAATATAATTTTAACTTCATAAATAAATAAATAAATAATTTTTCTTATCTTATATATACTTACGCTTGCATGAGCATTTTTACATTTATATTAATGAAAAAAAGATACACTCGAAATGTTGGATTTTTATAACCTTCAATAAAATTGAAGTCCAGAAAACTCAAGTAACCATAAAAACATGTTTGCATAGTTGTGAACGTTATGATAATATCCATTCATTTGAGATTAAGGTATATGCTTGGGTCAAAACTTGATCCACACATGTGTTTAAGGGGATATCTGAGTAGGGAGTAGCATGTTTTTTTCTATTCAAGTTACCATGTTTTGAAGTTAGTTTATGTTAAGCATTTATTTTAGCAACTCATTGCTTTACATTTAAGAATTTGCGCTCAAAGCATCGATAGAACAGCTGCTCTTGAAAACCACTCCCATTTACTTGAAAACCGCTTCTCCTTGGACTGAATATTTTAACATTTAAGAATGTCAAATTGAAATTAAAGATAATTATTATTTATAATTTTCATTTGAAATTGCAAAATTTGCAATTATGGTTTAGGAATTTAGAATAATATGATAGGTAAAGAAAAAAAAATATTATTATTAATTTGAAAAATGAATAAAATGTTTATATATAATTTGATATTGTGTTAACATGATGATTGGAATTGAAGTAAACAATTTATTTTAATTAAAAAAGATTTAAATAAAAGTTGGAAATATTTAAAACAATTTTATTATTTTAGTTAATAATAAATTTAATAAAATTCCCCTATCGGGGTGACGAAGTGGAAAAGTACAGGCATAAGGACAAATCATGAGAGAGGACGGTCAGGACAGCCGCCTACTGTCCTCAAGCTGGAATAGCTGGACATGGTGGCGTCCTACATGACCGTGGGAACATCAAGCGAGCGAAGGGGTATGATTATGAGGAGCGAGGTTGGCAAGAACGGCGGCGGTAGCAGGATGGGACGTAGGGTAGGTGGGAAAGGATACATGAGGGTGGTAAGATTAGGGAGAGAGCATAGAATGTAGAAAAGGGAAGACGGGAGCAGGGCAACGCAAGTGTTGGGGACTTCTGTGGACGAACACAACTCCGGGTATGTTTCTTTTTGCTTACCTCCTGCATTTCTCTCTGAGAAGAATAGTATGTTGAAGGAGGGGGGTAAGCTTGGGTACGTTCGAAAGGGGCTGAGACAGGGAAGGCCTGAGGACAGAGATGAGAGGCAGAGAGATAGCCCAGATCAGTTGATTAATAACAGCTAGAGCATAGGAATGCCAGGGAAGTGTAATCTCAGTATAAAGGGTTGGCCCTGGGAAACTAAGGAAGAGACTTTTAGGAAGGATTGGACGGTAGACGGCTCGGCTGCCTCCCTTAGTCCAGGATGGGAGAGAGCCACGACTCTCCAAAGAGATGGGGAGGGCTTGAATAGGGTGGTGATGCATAGAAAAAGGAAACGCTGGAAGAGAGGAAGTATGAAGATCCTCAAAAGCTAACGTTTGATGTTGATAATTGTAAGCAGGAATCTGAAAACGAAGAGATGGCTCGCCTAGGCAGAGGCAGGGGCCGCGGGGGTAGAGGGCACCAGAGCCAGTCAGTTAGAAAAGAACCTACCATCTCGGAGACTGCAGAGCCGAGAAGAGGTAGGAAATCCATTAAGGTGCCGGTCAAGGAGGCAGCTTGAGCATACAAAGAAGGAACAGATGTCAACATTCGCCAAATGATCCAGGAGAGGGAGGATAGCATCATGGAAGAAGACTCTGAGCCGGAAATGGAAGAATGGGTGGACATTGTCCCCGACCTAGGGCATACCAGGGGCAAGATGATGCTATTTCAACAAACCTTGCACATATACTGGGTCATGAAGCGCTTGTTGGGCAGAGCTCTGGAACAGGTGGTGGGGGAGATGGCGGAAATATCCCAAGGCATGCCCAACCTAAAAAAGGACATGAAGAATCTGCAAATTATGATGTTTATGCAGGATAGTAAGCTGGATGAGATCTAGCAGCGAATGATGAAACTGTCTCCGGCGCTGGGTGACTCTGTTGCTGCACTGGCTATCGTGGATTTGGAAAAAGATGATAAAAAAGACTATTATTTTATCTTCCAGTTTTTACTGGTCTTTTTAGCGGATAGCTTTTACTTTTTATGTCTTTATATGCCAGGTCGGACCTTAAACAGTGTATCTAGATGTGAAGTGTATTTAGCTTGGGTTGAGAGACTTATTAAAGTTTGCTACTGGATGGCTTATAACAGACTAAGGTGGCCAAATGTGGGCAAGTTGAGGCCACCAAGATTTTGTATATGGAACAACTTGCTTTTATAAATAGAAAAAGAAGGAACTACCGTAGCTTACAATTTATATATATAGTATATATATATATATATATAATATATTATATATATATATATATATATAATAATGGATTTTTTATTTTTTATTTGTTAAGTAGTCTTAAGTTATTAGAGATTATATCACGCTTGAATTGTGGCTGAAGAATTAAGTTGTTTAAGCCGTCAAATCACTAGCATCGTACTCTCTCTAGATCACACCAACATGACTAGGTTTTTTGCCCACGGAGTTTCTAACCAATCACGAAGTGACTTAACAATACACCCCATCACCATCTATTCTATCCATGTAAACTAATAAAATCAAAATTTATATAAATAAATAATAAAGTTTTATTAATAAAATAATAATATATTATTTGAATATTTCACACCAACATGACTAGGTTTTTGCCCACCGAGTTTCTAACGAATCAGGAAGTGACTTAATAAAATAATAATAATAATTGAATATTTTGAAATTATGCAATTTTGTAAATATTAATTTAACAATATAAAATGTGACACTTAAATCAAAATTTTGGAAAAAAAAATAGAATCTCTAGTTCTCTTTCAAAGTATTTGTAAGCTTAATCATTCAAAGTATTTGTAAAACATTTTTTTTTTCATACTACAAAGTTTTAATTAGCTGAGTTACCTAACAATGTGAACTTTTTTCCTTTTTTTTCTTTTTCCTTTTATTTTTTTCGAGGAAAAAATCTTAACTATTAAATTAGATTTTATTCCAGCAAAATACTAGTTACATATTTTTGTCATTTTGTCGATTTTCTCTGCTCCAAAAGAGTAACTAACATGAGTCAAAATGTTACATATAAAACTTCATCTATCAAAAAACAAAATAGTGTACAAAAACCATCCAAAATGTTTAGGAAGATAAACAACAACATTTATCAAAAAAACAAAATAGTGTAGAAAAATCATCCAAAATATTCAGGAAGATAAACAACAAACATGGGTAGTATAAGTTTTGAGAAATAAAAAACTAGTTAACGAACTATGGAAAAGCAATGTTCAGATAAACAACAAACATGACAACACTATAAGTTCTGAAAAATAAAAGACCATTGAACCAACTATAGAAGAGCAATGTTCCCCTCCTCTGTGACAACCCCATCAAAAATATATGTAAAATACATGTAACCTTCATCATCCCGCAATCCTTTTTTTGGCAGGGAGTCTGCCATCCCATTCAATTCCCCATGTATATGCATAATTTCAAAACTCATAAAAAGACTTAATGAGGCCATTTGTACGTACCGGCCAGCCCCTGGGTCAAAAGTTGTTTTACCCGAAATGCCATATATAATGGTCTTAGAGACTCTGTATACATGGATGTGATAAATCTGCTTATTATTTGCAAACCAGAGGAGACCCCAAAGAGTCACCATCTCAACTCATTAATGTATGAAGAGATCCCATTACTGTATTAGGTGACCTCTGTCCTATCTTCGTCTTCCCTTGAATAGGGAGTTGCAAATGTCTAACGGCAGGGATGGAATATAACTTATTTGCAAACCAAAGGAGACCCCAAAGAGTCACCATCTCAACTCATTAATGTATGAGGAGATCCCATTACTATTAGGTGACCTCTGTCTTACCTTTGTCTTCCCGGGAGTTGTAAATGTCTAACTGCAGGGATGGAATATTTTATGGGCAAATTGATTAATGTCCAATGATTTGCATTAGATAGACAAATTGATTAATACTTATTATTATTTAAAAAAATAAATAACATTAAATTTAAAAAAAATAAATATTTAAATAATATTCCAGATTTGCACATTCAAAAACACATATTACTATCTCACCCACCCAAAATTGTAACACTAAATTTTAAAAAGAATAAATCAAACCATATAACAATTAAAAAACTATTATCATCTATTATGTCAAGAATTTCTTCCCATTAACCTACTTTCTTTCCTTTTATGGACCTACCTCCTCATTTATAGATTTAACGTTGTTTTTTTTCATATTAGTTATATGACAATTCACACTTAGTACATAGGCATTGTTATATAAATTTCAAAAATATTTCAAAATTTGAAAAGATAGATTATTTGACCTTATTAGTAATCAAAATTCTAAAATATTCTATAAATCTACAATCCACGTGAATTTGGTAATCACATATAAATAAAAACGCTAAACCTAATTTAAACATAAACCCTAAACCTGATCTAACGTCCACGATGATTGGCATATCTGTGGATAGAAAACTGCTACCTGTCAGTGAAACCTTTGGCATATCCACTCTGAGAAAGACCGCTCCTCATAGTGGTATCAGACCGTCGTTGAGATAAAAACCATTCACTGACGTTTATCGTCCTTCAACACAGTGATCACAAGAAAGATGGTTGGTTAAACGACTGGTAGGCGAGTCCATAAGCCTGCGGTTAAAGAGCAGCTTTGCCTTTGGTTTAAAGGTAAATTAACCCACTATAAGGAGATTTAATACCCATCTACTACATCAATTACGAGACCTTACAATACAACAAGATTGAGTTTGTGTATAAATATAAACAAGAATCCTTTGTGTTAATTTCTTTGTTTCTTCAAAGTAATCGATCATGAGGAGTTCACTCTTCAACAACCACGCTCTTTATTATAAGGGACTCTTCCTCTTTCCTTTTATATAACATGTTGAATCTAATAATCTTACTTCAATATTAATTTCTTTGTTTCTTCAAAGTAATCCATCATGGGGAATTAATTCTTCAAGCTTTCCCTGTTGAATCCAATAATCAATGTTAATTTCTTTGTTTCTTCAAAGAAATCTATCATAACCTTGTTGAATCCAATAATCTTACTTCAATGTTAATTTCTTTGTTTCTTCAAAGAAATTTGTCATGGGGAATTAAGTGCTTTTCATTACAAGAGACTTTTTCTCTTTTTTTTATATAACATATTCAAAAGTGTCATAATCTATAGTCATATTAACTAAAAAATAAATTAAAAAGACTAATAATCAAAATATTCTTGGAGATGGGTTAGTAATCTTTTTTATAACTCTTATTTTTATATTTACAAAGAAATAATACGTTTATTTAATAGTAATTTTTTTGTCAAATATTAACTAAGTGATTTGAATTGGAGGGATCAAATATTTCTATGTGCAAACTTGTTTTCAAGTTTTTCACTATAAAAGAGCTTTGCACCTCAAGAGATTTAAACTCTCTCGACCCTTGAAACGTTAGTGGTTAAGATGGATGTATACATCTATATTGGTTCAAATGAGAGGTAAATTTTTCCACATATTAACCAAGTAAACACTTCTCAATTGAACTAGTACAGGTCCATCTTAACCACAAATTTATCGAGCATAGAGAGATCAAATATCTCTAGGTACCAACCTTTTTCCAAGCATTTCACATTAAAAGAACTTTGCACATCAAGAGATTTGATCTCTCTCAACCCTGTAAGATGGATATATGTAGAATTTTTAATTCTAGTAACATGTATATTTTAAATTATCAAATTTTAATTATTTGTAATTAACATAAGTATTAACTTAATATTAATTGTGATTTCAAAAAAAAATTAAAATTACTAAAATCCATTCCTAAATTAAAAAATAATATTTCTATGTGCAAACTTGTTTTAAGTTTTTCACCATAAAAGAGCTTTGCACCTCAAGAAATTTAATCTCTCTAGACCCTTGATATATCAGTGGTTAATATGGATGTATACATCTATATTGGTTCAAATGAGAGGTAAATTTTTCCACATATTAACCAAGTAAACACTTCTCAATTGAACTAGTACATATCCATCTTAATCACAAATTTATCGAGCATAGAGAGATTAAACATCTCTAGGTACAAACATTTTTTCAAGTATTTCACATTAAAAGAAGTTTGCACATCAAGAGATTTGATCTCTCAACCATGTAAGATGGACATGTATAGAATTTTTAATTCTAATAACATGTATATTTTAAATTGTCAAATTTTAATTATTTGTAATTGACATAAGTATTAACTTAATATTAATTGTGATTTCAAAAAAAATTACTAAAATCCATTTCTAAATTAAAAAATAATATTATTAATAAAGTTTTTTTAAAATGGCCAAAATTGGGATTCATTTGAAATAGTGACTTTTACAATTAAAAAAATAAAAAAATATTAGAATTGACCTTACAATTAAAAAATGATACATATTTGTACCAACTTTTTTAAGCATCAAAAATATGATACATATTTGTACCAACTTTTTTAAGCATCAAAATTATGATTTAATTGTGACAACCAATATTAACTATTAACATCATCACACATCAAAAATTCAAAATTAACTTCCAAATTACTACTCAAAAGTTTCTTAGTTAATTAATTTTTTTAATGTACTTTTAAAAAATGGAAATAAAAACATTGTAAATCCATCTAAATAAAAAAAAAAAATCTATAACTAACTTTTTCACCCTTAAAAAAATCTAAACAAAAATAAAATAAATCTTGAAAAAAACTATTAAAAAATACATTTATTAAAACAAAATAACACATAGGAAAATAGTAATAATTAAGAAAAAAGAGGTAATTTACAAATTTTAAACCAAAAAAAAAAAATCTTAAAAGTGAATAGAAAGATACATTTATTAAAAAAAACAAACACATAGGAAAATAGTAATAGTGAAAATAATTACAAACAAAAAGGATAATAGTAATATTGAAAAATAATTAAAAACAAAAAAGACAATGTACAAATTTTAAAGTCATTTTTAAAACCATAAAAGAAAAAGAAAAAAATAAAAGAAAAATTAAAAATTAAAATATAATTTAAAACTCCAAACAAAAATGCAATAGTATAGGGGATTACACCTCCCTCATCAACACCCACCTCTTCCCTTGCCACCCTACTATAACTCACTCTTCCCTTCCCTTCCCTACCTCCCCCCAGTCCTCACCTGCACCATTCATGAATCGCTATAGTGAGCTACATGTTACAAAGCCACCACTCCAAGGAATAGTGTTCTGAAAGGTCATATGGCAAGTTGCACTAGTGTTAAACAACTTAACATCTCTTTAGGGAGAAAATGAAGTTTTGAATAACTCTTTAGTCATGCTAGTATTGCAATGAGCAATAATAAGAGTGGTGTTAGGAATTAGGGGAACTCGAGAACAAAAGATAGAATCTAAAAAAAACAAAAGAGTAATTATGCTCCAAGATGATGGGTTGTTGTATAATGACATTGTTACAATAGTTAAGTGTAGTGCACTATCATCAAAACATCAAAATGCATGATAATGAATTTGATATACTTAATTCATTTGATGCATTCGATTCAATATTCATCCCATAGGGCCCTTTATTTATAGTGTCCAAATATAACCAACTTATTGCAATGTGGAAGATTCAATCATGAGTATCAACAATTTCAACATTTTCCTTGAAATCTATGTTGTTTCATTGATTAGTAAATTTTTCTAACCAACCCAATTCTTATCGATTAATCTATTACCTAATTTGACCTAATCATCTAGTTGATTCCTTTGTTATTTAACCATTTGACCAACCCAATGACCAATTAGTCGATTGCACATTCAATTGCCATGCTAGTCGACCTCTTGATTAATTGTATCATGTTAATCGATCCCTCAACTAACTATCTCCATAAGCTCCAAAATTTTAATGAACCAGCATAACATTCTATAGGTTTAGGAATTGAAATTATGTCAACATGACACCACCCCCTCCGCCCCCCCATAATTTGAAGTCCATGAAGCCCTAGCATATTATGTAGCTCAATGAACTTGGCTTCAAAAATATACCAACAATCTAATCATCTATTTTAAAACATGAGTAACAACCTTCTTTTGAAAATTTTGTCACGAGTAATGAGAATGAGCCAGGAGAGGCTGATGCAGATCCTGGAGGAGTGATGCAGTTCCAAAGCAGTGCTTGGAGCAGCTTTCACATCTAGCATAGGGAACAACCGAAGTCACTGTGGTATTATTCATTCGGTTGCTGATTTGCTGGAATATCTGTCTCCAGATATATGTACTACTGCCAAAGATATTCTCTGAAGGGTGATCCATTTCTGGCGCCCTAGTTGTATTTAGAAATCTGTGTAATAATAAAACCCTCATCTATGTTGCACCAGTTTTCCCAAATTGGGTTTTTTTGGGGACGATTGTCTAAAAATAACAGTGTCCTTTATGTTGTCTCAATTTATTTCAGTTGTTGATCTATACCTTTGTGAAGGTTGCAATTGTGTTTACTTTGATGTTTATGTTATTAAATAACTTGTCAATGTAAAGAACGAGTATGAGATAGTAAACCAGATATTGCAGTAGGGGTTTCTAATGTGCTAGATTCAAAAATTTTCACAATCAAGATTGGAAACAATGGTTGCCTTGGGAAATTTGGACCCCTAAGCCCACAACTAATCTAGGACATACTTTTGGAAGTGATTTCAGTAAAGGCTTATCCCAATATCAACACGGGAAGACAAATTAAGATGGAGCTACACCCCAAGAGGTATCTTCTCCATATGTGAAGCCTATGCCTTGGAAGTCGATTACCAAACTATGCCCAAAGCTATTATCTAGAATAATAATTAGAAAAAGAAATTATGGCCCAAAGTCTCGATCTTTCTATAGTTATTAGTCCAAGAGAAGACATTAACTTTGGATAACCTCCAAAAGTGTCAATATGTGGGTCCTTCTCACTGCCACCTATGCCTTCAGGAGTTGGAAAATCGAGAGCACCTATTCAACACCCGCACCTACTCTCAAAACCTCTAGCAACTCCTCAAATCTTCAATGAAAAAATTGGACAAAGACTCTACTAGTATTGCCAAAACCATTGAGATCTAGAGAGTTCATTCTATCCAAAATCCAATCCTCAATAGGATCTTGACTCTTCTCCCTGACCTACTTCTCTGGGCCATCTAGAAGAAAAGAAATTGATGCACATTCAGAAACTGATCTATCCCTTATGATGCTCTTTGGGTCATTGTCATTGGCTTTCTTAAGTTTGATTTTGATGCATCTTCAAAAGGAAACCCAAGCATGTTGGTTATGGGGGAGTATTTCGGGATAACATGGTAATCAAGATTCTAAAATATTTCATAAATCTACAATCCAGATAAATTCAGTAATCAACTGTAAATAAAAACGCTAAACCTAATTTACACAAAAACCCTAAACCTGTTATAACGTCCACGCATATCTACCGATGGAAAATTGTGACCTGTCAGTGAAACCTTTGGCATATCCGCTGAGAGAAAGATCGCTCCTCATTGAGACAAAGACCATTCACTGACGTTTATCATCCTTCAATACTCAACACAGTGATCACAAGAAAGATGATTGGTTAAACGGCTGGTAGGCGAGCCCATAAGCCTGCGGTTAAACAGCAGCTTTGCCTTTCGTTTAAAGGTAAATTAACCCACTATAAGGAGATTTAATACCCATCTACTATATCAATTACGAGACCTTACAATACAACAATATTGAGTTTGAGTATAAATATAAACAAGAAAGGTTAAGATTGGCTTGAGATTTATGTCACTAAGTGAACAATACACCCCTTCGGTGGATCATCTTCCACATGGAACTTTTCCTCTATTGGTGAATCCTTTTGATCTTACTCCAATGTTAATTTCTTCGTTTCTTCAAAGTAATCTATCATGAGGAGTTCATTGTTCAACAACCAGGCTCTTCATTACAAGGGACTCTTCCTCTTTCCTTTTATATAACATGTTGAATCCAATAATCTTACTTCAATGTTAATTTTTTTTTGTTTCTTCAAAGCAATCTATCAGGGGAATTAAGTGCTTTTCATTACAAGGAACTTTTCTCTTTCCTTTTATATAACATATTTAACAGTGTCATAATCCATAGTCATATTAACTAAAAAAAAAAACTAATAATCAAAATTAGGAACTTTTTCTTTCTTTTTATATAGCATATTTAATAGTGTCATAATCCATAGTCATATTAACTAAAAAATAAATTAAAAAAAAAAAAAAAGATAGGTTACTAATCCTTTTTATAACTCTTATTTTTGTATTTACAAAGAAATAATACGTCTATTTAATAATAATTTTTTTGTCAAATATTAACTAAGTGATTTGAATTAGTATAGATCCATCTTAATTACAAATTTATCAAGTATTTGGAGGGATCAAATATTTCTATGTGCAAACTTGTTTTCAAGTTTTTCACTATAAAAGAGCTTTGCACCACAAGAAATAGTTTTTTGTCAAATATTAACTAAGTGATTTGAATTAGTATAGATCCATCTTAATTACGGATTTATCAAGCATTTGGAGGGATCAAATATTTCTATGTGCAAACTTGTTTTCAAGTTTTTCACTTAGAAGAGATTTGCACCTTAAGAAATAATTTTTTTGTCAAATATTAACTAAGTGATTTGAATTAGTATAGATCCATCTTAATTACGGATTTATCAAGCATTTGGAGGGATCAAATATTTCTATGTGCAAACTTGTTTTCAAGTTTTTCACTATAAAAGAGCTTTGCACCACAAGAAATAATTTTTTTGTCAAATATTAACTAAGTGATTTGAATTAGTATAGATCCATCTTAATTAAGGATTTGTCAAGCGTTTGGAGGGATCAAATATTTATATGTGCAAACTTGTTTTCAAGTTTTTCACTATAAAAGAGCTTTGCATCTCAAGAAATAATTTTTTTGTCAAATATTAACTAAGTGATTTGAATTAGTATAGATCCATCTTAATTACGGATTTATCAAGCATTTGGAGGGATCAAATATTTCTATGTGCAAAAATGTTTTCAAGTTTTTCACTATAAGAGAGCTTTGCACCTCAAGAGATTTAATCTCTTTCGACCCTCGATATATCAATGGTTAATATGGATGTATACATCTATATTGGTTCAGATGAGAGATAAATTTTTCCACATATTAACCAAGTAAACACTTCTCAATTGAACTAGTATAAGTCTATCTTAATCACAAATTTATCGAGCATAGAGAGATCAAATATCTCTAGGTACCAACCTTTTTTCAAGTATTTCACATTAAAAGAACTTTGCACATCAAAAGATTAGATCTCTGCATTGTATAAGATGGATACATATAAAAATTTTAATTCTAATAACATATATATTTTAAATTGTCAAATTTTAATTTTTTGTAATTAACATAGGTATTAGGTATTAACTTAATATTAATTGTGATTTCAAAATGAGAAATTTAATATAGAAAGTAATTCCTCATTTATATTTTAAATTGTCAAATTTTAATTTTTTGTAATTAACATAGGTATTAGGTATTAACTTAATATTAATTGTGATTTCAAAATGAGAAATTTAATATAGAAAGCAATTTCAAATGAGAAATTTAATATAAAAAGTTTTTTCAAAATGAGGAATTTATATAGAAAATTTTATTTTTAAGGTTAAATTTATTAATCCATACTAAATTAAAAAATAATATTATTAATAAGATTTTTTAAAGCGGTCGAAATTGGGATTTATTTGAAAGGGTGACTTTGACCATAAAAGAAAAATATTAAAATTGGCTTTAGAATTAAAAAACGATACATCCCGGATCCGGGTATTAACACTGCCTTAAATGGCATTCATGCGCACTTAAGACGCATGAGGCCGCCACCTGCTTCGCAGCGTGGAGCCCCAGAAACAGATTGGAGGCGGGGAGAATGTTATTATGATCTTGGCACGGCGCAGGACAGCGCCATTAATGGCGATCGAAGCCCGACGCAGTCTGTGGAGCGGTATTTACAGGCAGCGACTCAGTAATTTTTTCATTATGCCTTCGATTGAAGAATACTCTATTCGGTTTGTTGTGAGTTCAGTGGGTGAGGTCGATAGGGAGCCCCACCTCAGAGGGGAAATTCGAGCTGGTTCTGGCTCGAATTGGCAGCCCTTCAACTCCTCCGGTGCTCCACGCTCTGGAATTCCGTCATCAGTTTGGGGTAAGTGCT
This sequence comes from Pinus taeda, assembly GCA_000404065.3. Taxonomy (NCBI): domain Eukaryota; kingdom Viridiplantae; phylum Streptophyta; class Pinopsida; order Pinales; family Pinaceae; genus Pinus; species Pinus taeda. The sequence continues at coordinate 95,477 of APFE031013712.1, forward strand.
TCATCCGCGGTAATTTCAGTTTTTCTGGCTCTGTTTCTCGGTTCAGTGTCTCCATTGCATTCTGTTCTGTTTCACAACTCAGTTCGGGGTCTTTGGATGCTCTGAGGAGCAACTCTGGTTTCCACTCTGCCTCGTTGAAAATCATTGTCCTTATTTGCACCATGAAAAAACCTGGGAAGCGCTCTCGCTCCGGGGAAAGACCTGGCAGTAGCAAACGACCCGTTGCTCGCCCTCAGTCCACTCCTCTGCTCACCACCATCAACCTCACTTCTCCCCCTGAGGATTCCCTTGCTTCTAACCCCACTCGCCATCCAATACCCAACAGCGCTTTCCAATCCACCCACTTCAAATTTCAGAGAAACCTGAACCGCCCCTTGATTTATGCCCAGATAACCATCTTGATGACGGAGGAAATCAACCAGGTCCCTCCAATATCCTGCATAGGCCCTAATTCTTCCAACAGCAGTGACCATTCCTTTGCCCAATTCTCCATGGCTGCAAAGAAGGATGATGTTCCAGTGATTCAGGTCGACTCGCCTTCTCCAATTCCTCCCCTGAGTGACTGCATCAACCTTTTCCTGGACCCTGATGCTGGCAACACCGACAAAGACCAGGAGGGCAACGTGGTGCATGACAAAGATGGGCTCAGCCACGACGACGCGTGTCAGCAAGACGAGGAGACACAGGGGGAAGAGGATAGTTGAACAGATGGCACTTTTGTTTGCACTTTTTGGTTTTTGGAAGCCGGCTTTGGGTGTTGGCTTAGTTTTGAGAATTTCCAGCCGCGGCGAATGCAATTGTCTTGGTCTTAGTACTTTCTCTCCCAGTTTCTCAGTATTCTCAATACTCTCTTTCTTAGTTTCTTTGTAATGCCAATGAATTTGGCAGTTTGTTTTGTCTATCTGGTTGTTAGCTTGGATGAAATCCCCAGCTCTTCTACTATGGGGAATTTTTGTAACATATGTGATGAGCAGGCTTCTGTAGCTGCTCCCTCTTGTAATTTTATTATGTTTATCAGTTAATAGAAATAGCATAGTCTTTTACCGAGAGAAACAAAAAACAAAAAAAAGATACATTATTTGTACCAACTCTTTTTAAGCATCAAAATTATTATTTAATTGTGACATCCAATCTTTCATCACAAAGCAAAAACTCAAAATTAACTTCCAAATTATTACTCAAAAATTTATTAGTTAATTAATTTTTTTAATGTACTTTAGAGTTTTTTAAATTGGAAATAAAAAATTTGTAAATCCATTTAAAAGATGAAAAAAAAAAATCTATAACTAAGTTTTTCGCCCTTAAAAAAAAATTAAATAAAAAAAAATACATTTACTAAAAAAAATCTTAAAAAACAATAAAAAATAGCATTTATAAAAACAATAAAAAATACATTTATTAAAAAAATAACACATAGGGAAATAGTAATAATTAAAATAATTAAAAAAGACAATTTACAAATTTTAAACCTAAATAAAAATAAAAATAAATCTTAAAAGTGAATGGAAAAATACATTTATTAAAAAAACAAACACATAGGAAAATAGTAATAGTGAAAATAATTAAAAACAAAAAGGACAATAGTAAGATTGAAAAATAATTAAAAACAAAAAATACAATGTAAAAAATTTTAAAGCCATTTTTAAAATTAGAAAAGAAAAAAAAAATTAAAAAAAAATATATAATTTAAAACCCCAAACAAAAATGCATTAGTACAGGGGATTGCACCTCCCCCATCAACATCGACCTCTTCCCCTGCCACCCTACTACAACCACTCCTCCCTTCCCTTCCCTTCCCTATCTCCCCCCTAGTCCTCACCCCTCTACCGTTGCACCATTCATGGATCGCTATAGTGAGAAACATGTTAGAAAGCCACCACTCCAAGGAATAGTGCTCTGAAAGGTCATATGGCAAGTTGCACTAGTGTCAAACAACTTAACATCTCTTTAGGGAGCAAATGAAGTTTTGAATAACTCTTTAGTCATGCTAGTATTGCAATGAAAAATAATAAGAGTGGTGTTAGGAATTAGGGGAACTCGAGAGCAAAGAACAAAAGATAGAATCTAAATAAATAAAAAACAAAAGAATAATTATGCTCCAAGATGATGGGTTGTTGTATAAATACATTGTTACAATAGTTAAGTGTATTGTATTATCATCAAAACATCAGAATGCATGATAATGAATTTGATGTACTTAATGCATTTGATACATTCAATTCAATAATCAACCCATAGGGTCCTTTATTTATAGTGTCCAACTATAACCAACTTATTGCATTGTAGAAGATTCGATCTGCGGATGAGCATCAACAATTTCAACCTTTTCCTTGAAATCTATGTTGTTTCATCGATTAGTCATTTTTTCTAACCAGTCCAATTCTTATCAATTAATCGATTTCCTAAGTTGACCTAACCATCCAGTCGATTCCTTTGTTATTTAACCATTTGACCAACCCATTGCCCAATTAGTCGATTGCACATTCAATTGCCATGCTAGTCGACCTCTTGATTAATTGTCTCATGTTAGTCAATCCTTCAACTAACTATCTCCTTACGCTCTAGAAGTTTAATGAACTAGCATAGCATTCTAGAGGTTTAGGAAGTGAAATTATGTCAACATGACACACCACCCCCCCCCCACCCCATAATTTCAAGTCCATGAAGCCCTAGCATATTATGTAGCTCAATGAATTTGACTTAAAAAATATACCAACAATCTAATCATCTATTTTAAAATATGAGTAACAACCTTCACTTGAAAATTTTGTCATGAGTAACGAGAATGAAGTTCAACATGCTTCATCTTATTGTGCACAAGATGATTGCCAACAACCTTAATTTCACTCTAATTTTCACAATAAATATTGGTCAAGGCTTTGATGCGAAACCCTAGGCTCTCCCAAAAGATGACAAATCCAAACTAATTTCATCCTTGCATTAATGGATCCATGATATTTGACTTCCATAGTTGATAGGGAGACTACACATTGTTTCTTGCACAACCAAATCACGAGTCCAATGCTAAAGTGAAACACGTAGCTAGTAGTGAATTTTTTGTCAATGTTGTTGCATGCCCAGTTAGAGTCGGTGAACCCAATCAACTTAATATGAACTTTGACAATATTTGACACGAAAATGAGAGGTACCCTTAATGTAATGAATAATTCACTTTGTGGCTTTCTAGTGGCTTTCTTTCAAATCCTGCATAAATTGAGAAACCACACTAAAAGCAAAGGAAATGTTAGGTCAATTATGAGTGAAATAGATAAGGATACCGCCCAGTGGTCAATGAATGGTAGCATCAACTTTCAAAGAGTGTCACTCTTTACTTAATTTGATACCCGACTGAAAGGGTGTAGCACATAGCTTACAATCATCAATCTTAAATTGTTTTAATAAAGCTAATACATATTTAGATTGAGATATATGAGGCTAACATATAATGGTAAAGCTTGAAGTCCAAGATATGTCATCTCAAACATGTTTAGAGGTCGACTCTTCAATCTAAGAATTTGATTAGTATTATTGCTAGTTATAACCAAATCATCAACATATATAGAAACAATCAAAGTGTCATCGTTATTGTGCAATACATAAAAACTATAATAATATTCATAATATTTGAATCCAAAATTGAGGAATAATTGATTAATCTTAGTATACCAAGCCCGAGGGGCTTGCTTCAAACCATACAACAACTTCTATAATTGACAACAAAATTGGAATATGTCACAACACTCGGGGGTTTCTCCATATAGATTTCTTCACATATGTTGCCATGAAGGAAGGCACTCTTCCATCCATATGATAATTCTTCCTTCCAAAATGAACAACAAGGGAAAGGATCAGTCGAATAGAATTCATCTTTGAAATAAGGGAAAAGGTTTCAGTGTAGATCATGCCTTCTTGATATGAAAATTATTTTCCAACTAAACAAGCCCTATGGCACTCAACAACATCTATAAAGGTGAATTTGTTCACCATGGACACTTCATGACATTCCTCCCTTGTGGTTGACGAACTAATTTCCAAGTGTGCTTCTTTAAAAGAGAATCAATCTGAGCTTGGATATCATGTTCCCATTCAATTTTTCCTTGTGCAACATCATAGTAATATAGATCACAAGTCTCATGAAAATGAGCCATCACATCAATATTAGCATGCCATTTCTAACTATGAGTATGTTGGTGTGAGGAAACATCACCAACATCAAGTCCAACAACTTTAATTGTTTTAGTAGCCCACCAAGGTAAACAAGAAGCCAGTGAACTAATATGTACTTCATAAAATCAATCATAGAGGTGATAGCTTTAGTTGGAGATGCCCATCAATTAGTTGACTCAGAAAGAATGGTTGATTAAGTTGCTGAGATATATAAAAAATAGAAAATCACCATTGTTTGCAACAATTTAAAGGGACCATTGTGCAATAGTATAGAGAAAGAATTCAACAATTGAATCTCAAAATATTTCTTATCAAATATTACATCTCCCTTTACAATGATTTTCTATTTGATAGGATCAAATAGTCAATAGGATTTTAACTCTTCATAGTATCTCATCATAATGCAAGCATGACTCTTTGCATTCAATTTATTTCTACAATTGTCAAAAATATGCACCTAAGCAATAGATCCAAAAATTCTAAGGTGGCTAATTAACAGATTATTTGATGTGGGAGCATCGAGATTAGCTAGCAATGTGAAAACTTGTTCACATGTTGTGGCTAAATAGGTTGAAATTCATTGACTGATGGGTCAAAACCAGTTTTTACTGAGAGGGTCGGATCTCTCAAGTAATTAGTTATAATTCATTATTGTAATAAGTTAAAGACTGTCTTATTTTAGATTGGGATATAGAGTTGTTTGCATAGGTGTGAGGGAGAGCTAAGAAATAGAAGATTGATGTTAGATCTATCAAGAATAGAGATTTGTTGTTAGATATTGTTAGAGAAATATTCGAGTGATAAAAGAGAGGAAAAATGTAATGAGCGAGAGAGAGGATTGTTGAGAGGAGTGAGAGCATAGAGCGGGCGTGGATTGCATTTCTTTTGAAGACAGAGGTCATTATTTGTGTATCTGGCCTCAGGCTGAGACTCTGTAATGTATTTATGGTGAATAAAACAGTATTGCATGCCTTATCATTTGAACAACCTGTGGAGGCTTTGAATGTTGATTTCCTTTCTTTGTGTTTAAATACTTTGATGTTGGACCTGTGTTTTTATATTTCATGGTGGAAGTCCCCGCGTTTAAGCTGGATTTGGTGTAGTTTGGGTCCGCAAGTGGAAATCCCATTTACACAGGAAATCACGTAAAACACTTAGTTGATTCAGCAAACTGGATGTGAAATAATATAAAGGTTGATTTTGGGACTTATCAGGTCCAGTAATTCATATATATATCGTATCTCTCAAAACCGTTCGGCGTGTGACAGGTCCTGTCCCCAACCCTTGGCGACATGCGATCGCCGACATATTGCATCGGCGTTTCAGGAGCAGATTTCATAAAGTATTAAGTGGCCATTGTAAATCACCAATATTGATAGCGATATCACATCGAACCAAAGGAAAAGCACTAATATAAGAAGCCTTGTGTTGATCGATTGATGATTTTGCGATTTGATCTGAGCCGTCAGATCGGTCAGATTTGGATCTGTTGTAAAAGCCATATAACTATGTAAAAGATGTCCAAAATCGAAATTTTAATGTTTTGAAGGGTCTTTTGGATCCCAAGAAGGGAAAGCCATTGTTTTCAAAGGTTTTGGGTTCCGATAGGAACAAGCGGAGTGTCCAAGCCAAAGGGGTGTTCGGCGGGGTGATTGTTGGATTTTATAGATCCATTTGTGGGTTTTATTAACCCATTGTTTCTGTTGCACCATTTTTGGTATCAGAGTTGAAGCAAGAGTTGTTTACAGTGAAGATGCTGCCAAGGAGAGGTATGGGTCGAGGAAAACCAGAAGAAAATGCAATTTTGCTGGAAGATGTACGAAGTTTGTGTGCACGAATGGAGATAATGGAGCCAACCCAAAGAAGAGCGCCTGATGATGGCACTGAGAGCTCTTCAGAAGAATCTGCTACAGATGTGGGAGAAGTAGAGGAAGACAATGAAACTGCCAAAGTCCTCAAGATGCTGGCAAAATTAGGAAGCAAACCCAAGATGGAGATCCCTATGTATGAAGGGAGTCTGAACACAGAGGAACTTATGGATTGGATTAGATCCATAGATTAGTACTTTGACTATGAAGAGGTTGAGGAGAATAAGATGGTGAAGATTGCAATCACCATATTGAAGGGTCATGCAGCCATCTGGTGGGACGAGGTACAGACATCAAGAACGAGGAAAGGTAAATCTAATATCAAGCAATGGGACAAAATGGTAAGCAAACTGAAAGCCAAGTTTTTCCTAAGGACTATCATTTGAATCTTTTTAAGCAATTGCGAAATTTGAAACAGAAAGGAATGTTTGTTAAGGAGTATACAGAAGAATTCTATAGATTGAGTATTAGAGCAGGGCATGTAGAAGATGGTGTGGAAATGATATCTAGATATATAAATGGGGTAAGGTATGAGATACAAGGTGATATTAGCTTGTTAAGTCTGAAAACTGTTGAGGATGCCTATCAAGCAAGTCTGAAGGCAGAGGAGAAAATATTGAGGAAACAGATTCAGAGAAACAGAGAAAAGATCTCAGTGAGAGGAAGAGGAGCTTCCAAATCTAGAGGAACACAGTATCAGCATGAAGCAAGAAGCTCAAGTGGCAAATCACCACAGAGGGGCGAATCTAGCAGAGGAAGATTCGCACCCAAAGGAAGAGGGAGAGGAAGAGATGTTCGATGTTATATATGTGGAGAGTGGGGACACATGTCGTGGGACTGTCCTCATAAAAAATCAGCAAGCCAGAGAGGTGCAAATGTGGCTGAGGCAAATCCAGAACCACCTTGACTTGTGGAGAAAGAATAACCCCTTGAAGAAGGTGAATCAATGCTATTTAGAAGAACTTTGCTTAGAGTAGAGAAGGAGTTTGGAGAACCTGCGCAAAGAATGAACTTGTTCAGAACCATATGTAAATCAAAGGGTAAGTGATGTAAGGTAATAATAGTCAGTGGGAGCACTGACAATCTTGTGTCCATAGAGGTGGTGGATAAGCTTGGGTTGGAAAGGACATCACATCCTGCACCCTACAGAGTGTCTTGGTTACAAAAGGGCCATCAAGTCATTGTGATAGAGCAATGTAATGTGGAAATGCAGATCGGTACATAATGTAATCCTATGTGACATAATGCCCATGGATGTATGTCATATACTATTGGGAAGACCATGGCAGTTTGATTGGAAAGTGGTTCATGACGGGAGAAGAAACACCTATACCATAGAGAAGGATGGAATGAAGCACACGTTGTTGCCATTGAAGAATGATGTTGATAAAGGAATGCCTGGGAATAGCATTATGTTGATAAGTGGTAAAGAATTGCTATAGGAGGTAGTGAAAAGCGAGGAGATGCATTTTGCTATCATAGGGAGGCCAAAGGTAATCTTAACCTCCACAAATTTAGATGATTTGCTTGAAGGAGTTAAAGTTTTATTAGATGAATTTTATGGATATCATTGTGGATGAATTACCGAATGTTTTACCATTGGTTAGAAGTGTTAGCCACCATATCGACTTAATACCAGGGGCAAGTCTACCCAATAAAGTTGCATATAGACTAACTCCTCATGAAAACGCTGAAGTTGGAAGGAAAGTACAGGAACTGATGGACAAGGGGTTGATTAGAGAGAGTCTGATCCCGTGTGTTGTGCCAACAGTACTTAGTCCGAAGAAGGGAGGAGAATGGCGCATGTGCACAGTTTCTAGAGCTATCAACAAGATAACAATCAGGTACAGATTTCCTTTGCCCAAAATGCATGATTTAATGGAATGTTTAAGTGGATCCAAATACTTTACTAAGATATATTTGAATAGTGGATATCATCAGATTAGGATTCGGGAAGGCGATGAATGGAAACTGCCTTTAAAACAAATAGTGGATTGTATGAGCAGTTAGTGATGCCTTTTGGGCTCACTAATGCACCCAACACATCTATGAGGTTAATGAATGAATTCTTGAAGGAGTATGCAGGTAAATTTGTCATTATTTACCTTAATGATATTCTAGGTTTTAGCAAAAGTAAAGAGGAGCATTTATAGCATCTTAAGTTGGTCCTGAGAACTCTACAGAAGGAGAAACTACTAATCAATTAGAAGAAGTGTAGTTTCATGAAGGAGGAGTTGGTGTACTTGGGATTTGTGGTTTCCAAAGAGGCTTGGAGATGGATCTGGAGAAGGTACAAGCAATCCGAAACTGGCCTACTCCCAGAAGCATATTTGAGGTAAGAAGATTCCATGGACTTGCTAGTTTTTACAGAAAGTTTATAAGAGGTTTTAGTCAAGTTTGTGCACCAATCCTTGAGACAATCAAGGAGATCAATTAGCCATTTCTATGGACAGAAGCAGCGGACAGAAACTTTAATTTGTTGAAGAAGAAGATAAAAGAAGAGTCAATTCCAGCATTGCCTAATTTTGAGAAAGTCTTTCAAGTAGAAACAGATGCAAGTGGGGTAGCAATTGATGCAGTTCTAAACTAGGAGCAAAGGCCAATAGCATATTTCAGCGAGAAACTGAATGATGCGAAGAAGAAATATTCTTCTTATGACAAGGAGTTTTATGCTATTGTGCAGGCATTGAAAAAGTGGAGGCATTACTTATTGCCTAAAGAATTCATCTTAGATTCAGACAATCACGCTTTACAGTTTATTAATAACCAGCCGAAGCTAAATCAGAAGCATGCCAAATGGGTAGAATTTCTACAAAGTTTTACTTTTGTAATAAAGCATAAGAGTGTTAGTCTAATAAAGTAGCAGAAGCATTGAGCAAGGTAAGTTTTCTTTTGCAAGATTTTAAATTGGGTGTTGTAGGATTTGAGGAAAGAGAGATTTCCTACAAAAACTTACAACAAACTGAAAATGAAAAAAATAGGACCTTGTAAAATTATAAGGAAATTTTCAGCCAATGCATATGAGATTGAGTTGCCAGAAGAGATTGGAATATCCGCCATTTTTAATGTTGCAGATTTATATCCATTCAAAGAGGCAGAGACAGAGTTGCAAAAAGAAGATGCAAGTGATGAAGTTAAAACCGTGAACTGGGAAGAATAGGTACCAAAAGAAATCAAGAAAGAAGTTGAAGCTATCTTGGATCAAAGACTATTCAAGAAAACTAGAGGGCGGACATATTTCTAGTATCTAGTCAAGTGGAAGGAGCAGCCAGTGGAAGATTCCAGTTGGTTGACAGCGGCAGAACTACAGAAGTATGGAGTAAGTCCTGAAAGTTTGAAGGACAAGTCTTTTCTTCCCCAGGAGTCTTATGTAGGAGCATCGGGTTTAGCCAGCAATGTGAAAGCTTGTTCACATGTTGTGGCTAAACAGGTTGAAATTCATTGACTGATGGGTCAAAACCAGTTTTTACTGAGAGGGTTGGATCTTTCAAGTAATTGGTTATAATTCATTATTGTAATAAGTTAGAGACTGTCTCATTTTAGATTGAGAGTTAGAGTTGCTTGCATAGGTGTGATGGAGAGCTAAGAAATAGAATATTGTTGTTAGATCTATCAAGAATAGAGATTTATTGTTAGATATTGTTAGAGAAATATTTGAGTGATAAAAGAGAGGAAAAATGTAATGAGCGAGAGAGAGGATTGTTGAGAGGAGCGAGAGCATAGAGCGGGCGTGGATTGCATTTCTTTTGAAGACAGAGGTCATTATTTGTGTATCTGGTCTCAGGCCGAGACTCTGTAATTTATTTATGGTGAATAAAACAATATTGCATGCCTTATCATTTGAATAGCTCGTGGAGGCTTTAAATGTTGATTTCCTTTCTCTATGTTTAAATACTTTGATGTTGGACCTGTGTTTTCATATTTCATGGTGGAAATCCCCACGTTTAAGCTAGATTTGGTGTAGTTTGGGTCCGCAAGCGGAAATCCCATTTACACAAGAAATCATGCGAAACACTTAGTCGATTCGGTAAACCGGATGTGAAATAATATAAAGGTTGATTTTGGGACTTATCAGGTCCGGTAATTCATATATATATATATATATCACATCACTCAAAACCATTCGGCGCGTGACAAGTCCTGTCCCCGACCCTTGACAATATGTGATCACCAACATATCGCATCAGCATTTCGGGAGTGGAGTTCATAAAGTATTAAGCAGCCAGTGTAAATTGTTGATAGCGATATTGATATCGCATCGAACCAAAGGAAAAGCGCCGACATAAGAAGCCTTGTGTTGACCGATCGCCGATTTTGCAATTTGATCTGAGCTATCGGATCGGTCAGATATGGATCTGCAGTAAAAGCCATATAACTATGTAAAAGGTGGAAAATCATAGTTTTAATGTTTTGAAGGGTCCTTTGGATCCCGAAAAGGGAAAGCCATTGTTTTCAAAGGTTTTGGGTTCCAATAGGAACAAGCGGAGTGTCCAAGCCAAAGGGGTGTTCGGCAAGGTGATTGTTGGATTTTATAGATCCATTTGTGGGTTTTATTAAACCATTGTTTCCACCACACCATTATTACCACACCATCTCTTGGTTAGAGCCAAAAAAATGACAACTCTAGTCATAACAAGATTCAGGAGATAGTAGGAATACTAAAAATATTTAGCCCAAAACTTAGTTGGGAAATATTTGGTCTATAAGAGACACCAAACCATATCAATTGCAATTTGATTCTTGCATCCCGCCACACCATTCTAGTGAAGAGTGTGAGGGACAAACTTCTGCCAATAGATACCTAACTAAATAAGGTATTCTTTAAACAATCGATTCACATTCTCTCCTCCATTATTAGATCTTAGGCATTTAATGGGTTGACGACACTTCTTTTCATCCAATTCCCTAAATTACTTGAATCTTTCAAAGACACAGATCTTATTTTTTCAAGAAATAAACCCAAGTAAACCTTTGATAAATCATTAATAAATGTTAAAGTATACTTCACACCTCGGCCATGAAAGGTTACTAATGCAACAAAGGTCGTCGTGAACAATCTCTAGTGGTTTTTACACATGCCATGCTTTTCTAGAGTTGAAAAGTGCTTAATGATGCTATCCTAGCACACACCCTCTACACACTCCATTATGTGGAAAGATCTTTGGTAAACTACAAAACATGTTTTGTCTTCCTATTATCTTTAGACTCTTAAAATATAGGTGTCTGAGTCATTCATGCCAAAGTCTTCTTCAATCGTCGGTCTATGCAATGAGAGAAGTAGATTTAGCATCGAGTTGGGATAAGCCCTAGAACTTGTATAATCCATCTTTTTATTTGACAATCCTTGGAGAAAATTGACATGTTTTGCCTTGACTCTTTAATAAGGCATTGATCTAGCAAAAATTTAACAATTTTGCTAGTTTGTGTTAGTTTGGAAACCAACAACATATTCACACTCGTACTAAACATGTGATAAACATTCACAATTATGCCATGTCAACAAGGTATGTCATAATGACTAGCAATGTGGAGAGAAAAATCATCTGCTAGATATAACTTTTATGCAACAACAATATCCAAGGAGGAAACCACACAATCATCCTGTGTTATATGATGAGTGCATCTAGAATTGACTACTCATTCATTCTGCACAATGTGAGGGTGCAATACTTGAGTTCTATCTAAAAAAGTGAAGTTTTTAGCAATCAATTATTCAATCTTTCATCTTAACGCACTTACTTTGAGCTACCTAACCTTCTCCTCCAAGTCATCGTACTTCTTCCTGTGTGTTTTCTCTACATGTCCCAACTTTCCATGGTAGTGACATGTCTTTTTATTTCAATTTTTCCTAGTTAATAATGACCCATCACTCTTGAGTTTAGATTTATGGTCATGTGATTCTAGCTTTCTTCCTCTCTCCTTCTAATTTGACTTGCCCTTTCTTGAGTAAGTGAGTCTAGTGCTTACTACTAAGCTTCCTTTCATCAAGCAACATATATTGGTCCTTAATCAACAAATCATAGAAGATGTATAAGGTGTAGTCCAACCATCTTCCTTGTGTGATCTCTAGTTGGTGTGCAGTATAAGGAACATAACATGTCATAAGGTATTCTCAAATTCATTAAGACCAGTTCAATGAGTTATATATCTTTCTTTATAAAAAAAAATTATGCATTTTTCCATTTTTAACTATAACTCTTTAACAAAGCAAGATAGTTCTTACTCCTTTCAAATTAATTGAGAAAAATTAAAAGTGAAACTCTTTCTCTAATTACATAACTTGACTTTCATAAACTTTGTCAAATAGTGACTTCAACTTCTTCTATACTTCATGATCTAATGATGAGATCTTAGACTAATATTAAGGTATTACAGACTCATGTGCATGGATTTTCCTATATTACTTAGTGCAACGGATCGATAAGATTGTGAATAATATAGACAATGAAGTAGTTAAAGATACATAACAGACACACACACATAACACAGCAAGATAATCCAGGAGTTCACCCAAAACTCCTGGGCTACATCTCCTGGTCCAGCCTTTAGTGGTGACCTCTTTATTATGTCTTCAAGAGCAAAGTTTTACAAAAGTGAGCTCAATTTGAGTCTCAACACAACAGATACAAACAACATGAGTTTACTTGAATCCCTCAAGTCTCTCTGAGTACACAGACTCTCTCTCTCACTCTCTATCTCTGTCTTCCCTTTGTCTCAGCATTGCTTTCCTCTGTCTCTGTCATTCAGTGGCTTTTAAGCCAATTGGCGCTATCTATTCGTTTCCTCTTCTAGTCTCTCTGGCTCCCGGCCTCTGTTCACTCAAATCCCCTCTGACCATTAAGCAATCATTGCTAAATGTCTCCGGGGATGGTGGCCACCTATTCTGCAACGGAAGGGACCATCGATGCCTTTGAAATTCCCAAAATAGTTGTTCTTTGTTTACATAGAGAAATACACAAAAACCCGTAAAAATCCACTCAAACACCTTTTATCGGATCTGAAATATTATGAATTCCGCCCTATAATCCTTTCGGATCCGTCTTCGGGCACTATCGCAAGTGATCATTGATCCAACTGTTATTGTTGATTTTGGGTGGCTTACGTGCACAGATATTACCCGTTTGAAAAGGGCGGTTTTCTCTCTTCGGCGCTTGGCCACATGGCGGCTAGTGTATGGGCTCGAGCGGAGCCTATCCAATACCACTTACCGCCTAAGGCCCACCCAAAATCCCGCTCATTACAAAACTCAAAATATATGTCACTACATGTATAAACCCTTACGGGTTTGTTTTATCGCTCCATTCACATTTCCTTTTATTTATTTTTTATTTAATGAAAATGTGAATTTACACAGAAAACCCCTTTTTCTGGAACCTAAAACATATTAAATTCCATTCATAACCCCATCGGGTACAGCTATCGCAAGTTGCAAGTATATCGGCCCCACTCCTTTGTATTTCTTTGATGCGATAATGCGATGCGATATATCACAATCGCATATCGCATAGTCCCCAAGTCATTCGTAAGCACTCCTTTGTATTCTACGGATGTGATATCGCGAGTTAACTTGGGTCTTCGATTTACACGCTTGATCGACAATCCTCGTTAACTTGCACTGGTCGGTATCGCAACTATCATATGGCTGCCTCTGATAGCCTCCACTGGCCACCACCAATTGCGATATGCCAATCGAATCTAGATCGTTGATCAGCCAGATCCGATGGCTCCTGTGCATCGTTGTTCAAGCCTCCGATAGCTCTATTTTTCACTGATTGTTCATTTTTTTCAGGCCCGATAGTGTAATCTGCCATTTTTAAAAGTTCATCCTTTGTGATTGTTTTTTATTTTTAAGGACTTAGAGGGTATTTTGGATCCATTTTGGATCACAGCTTCCCACTGAAAAAGCTTTTGGACCACCAAAAGTTTGTTTTTAAGTAGATCAAGTGAGGATACATCTTCCTCACTTGTCCAATCTCTATCCATCTTGCACTTCTTGGTTTTGAACCTTTGAGTCTGATTCTCAGGTACTCAACATCCCCTTTGCGTGTAGTTCTCACCTTCCTATCCATAATTGTGTCTTCCTGCAACTCATTGAGATGTTGAGGCAACAAATCATCAATTGAAGGAAACTGACTTTGCTCTTCGGGATCTTCAATCGATGAAGGTTCAAACAGTCTCAAGTTCTCTCCATTAACGACTAAATATATATGCATATAAGCTAGCAAATCAAGGTGAAAAGTGTTTTCACCAATTTTCTCAAGTATCTTGAAAGGCCCATACCTTATTGGCTTTAGCTTCTTACCTTCACCTTGCATTCTATCTTTTCTGATGTACAGCCAAACTTGATCACCAACTTGGAATCTATGCTCAATTCGATGCTTGGCATGCCTTGCCTTATACTTGGCCTCGCTTCTTTCCAACTGTTCCTACACTGCCTGGAGAATTTCTTGGATCTGTTCAATGAACTTGGTTGCTTTGTCCACATCAATGTGTCCATCAACTGCTATGTCTTTACTAAAGACAAAATCCAAGGGAGACTTTGGTATAAAACCAAAACAAGTCTCAAAAGGAGATCTCTGAGTAGAAGAGTGCTTGGCATGGTTGTAAGCATGTTGCACATAACACAAATGTTCATCCCAAACCTTGGGATGCTTTTTGAAATAGCCCCTGAGCAACTTGATCACTATCCTGTTGACCACCTCTGTTTGGCCATCTGTTTGTGGATGAAACATTGTGCTCTTCTTCAATCTGGTGTCCATCAATTCCCACAAACTTGACCAAAACTTCCCAGCAAATCAGGAATCTTGATCAGATACAATAGAAGTGGGTAACCCAAAATGAACCCATACATGCTGAAAGAACAACTTCGTTGTTTGTTCAGTTGTAATCTGCTTGTTGCAAGGTATCAAAATACACATTTTGCCGAACCTATCCACAATAACATATAAATAATCATGACCTTTTCTAGATTTTGGCAATCCCCCAACAAAGTCCATGGAAACACTTTCTTAAGGACAAGAAGGAACTGGAAGTGGAGTGTAAAAGCCTAATTTTCTATTATTGGGCTTGCTTGTAGCACACATGGTACACCCTTTAATATATCTAGAAATTGTTTCATGCATTCTTGGCCAATAAGAGAACCTTTGCAACTGTGCAACTGTTTTACTTACACCAAATGACCTGATATAGAGAAGTATGTGCTTCTCATATTATGTTAACTCTTGTAGTTTGAGGAATGCATAACTTTCTCAAATGACATAAGATTTGGTCCTTAACATGATAATCCAATTCTTCTACTTGTTTTCCCTAACTTAAAGTTGCATATACATCTTTAAAATCTACATCTTGAGCATATTGTCCAATGTAGCTTTCATGCAATACTGAGTTATGCTTAAGTATATTAGATTCATTTATGATTGGTCTTGATAACATATCTACAACCTTATTGTGTATGCCCTTCTTATATATGATGACAAGATAAAACTGATGTAGAAAACCCATCCACCTATAGTGTCATGATTGTTGCAATTTAATTTGTGAGTGTAAATATTGAAGTGGTTGATGATCTGTATGTATGATTGTTCCTTTGCCCATTAGGTAATGTTTCCACTTTTTCACACTCTGTACTAATGCATACAATTATTTATCATATGTGGAATAATTAACTATTGCAGAATTAAATGTCTCAAAATGATAACATATGGGTTTGCCATGTTGCATCAACACTGCTCCCATGGCATAGTCTCTAGCATCGGTTTCAATCTCAAATGGTCATTCAAGATCTGGCAATGCTAATACTAGTGCTGTAATAATTTTTTCTTTTAAGGTGTTAAAGGCTTTTTGTTGTTTGCCTCCCCACTGAAACACCTTGTTCAATCCTGTTAAAGCATGTAAGGGAGTTGCAATCAAGGAAAAGTTAGCAATAAAATTTCTCCAATATTGTGCGACTCCTAGGAAACTCCTAACTTCTGTAGCAGATTTGGGTTTAGGAAAGTTCACAATGACTTCGACCTTAGAGGGATCTATCTTCAATTCACCACCCCCTACAATATGACCCAAATAATTTAAAGATATTTTTCCAAATTCACATTTTTATAATTTGACATAGAGATTTTCTCTTTTCAGAACATCTAGAGTCTGCTTTACATGCTTCAAATGTTCTTCTCATGTTTTACTTAAAATAAGAATGTCATCTAAATATACAATTACAAAATCATCAATAAAAGGTCTGAGTACATCATTCATAACTCTCACGAAAGTGGCAAGAGCATTAGTTAAGCCAAAAAGCATAACTAGCCATTCATACAACCCTTGCTTTGTTTTGAAAGCAGTCTTCCATGCATCTTGTTCTGCGACTCTGACCTAACGATAGCCACTACGCAAGTCCAACTTGGAAAAGTAAACAGCTTCTTTCAGCTATAGATCATCAATGCAAGGAAGAGGATAACGATTCTTGATCATTATTTTATTCAGTGCTCTGTAATCAATGCACATCCTCCACAAACCATCTTTCTTTCTCACCAACACAATTGGAGATCCACATGGTGATGTGCTTGGTCTTATGAATCCTTTATCGAGCAGCTCCTGTACCTACTTCTTGATCTCTGCATTCTCTAAAGTGGATAACCTGTACATTCTGATGTTAGGCAATTGAGCATCTTGCTGCAAATGAATATCATGTACTATTTCCCTTTTGGGTGGCAGACCTTTAGGTTCTTGAAATAGGATATCATGTTCTGAAACAACTTTAACTAAATTAGCTTTTTGTTTAGCATCACAGCCTTCAAATACATTGGCCTTATCAGGGTTCTTTTCCTTTACAACCATTAGTAAAAATTGCTTGCATGAATTTACAATTATTTTCATCTGCCCTGAATTTATGTGAGAATAGTTATTTTTGAGTTGATGAGCTCTTACAATATATTTTGTTCCATCTTTTGTGGGTTGATACTTATTTTCAATTCTATAGAAAATGGATTTTCTATCATACAAGTAAGGACTTCCTAAAACAATACCACATATATCCAAGGGAACTATATCTAACTCAACCTCATCTACAAATGTTGACCCAAAAGCAAACCTCAGTTTACAATGTCTAGTCACTTGTAGCTTTGGTTTATCACATACCCAACCTAATGGATATGGCTTCTTGTGAGGTGTTGTTAGTAAGCCCAACTTCTTTACAATTGTTTCAGAAATAAAGTTTATTTGTGAACCACTATCAAATAAAGTATCAATCTTTTGGTGCTTGGAAATAACTCTAATATGAAAAATCTCATGTCTTTTCCTCTTATTATCTTCATTATCAATAGATTATGCAGAATTACTTGTAGATGCTTTAGAGTTTTTACCTTTTATACCTGTGGCTGTGACTGTTGTTTCATCACTTGAGTCTAACCCCAAGTCTTTCTGAATAGCAGCAGCAGTCTTCTTCTTCTTACCATTGAACTTCTTAGGTTTTAGCTCCAGATACAAAGACCAGTAGTGTTCATCATCGTGTCCATCCTTCTTGTAGTGAGTGCATGAAGGTTTGTCTTTTTGTACAGTGTTTGCCTTCCTCTCCTTCCATTTTAGCTTCTTCTTTTCCTTGTTCTTGCTTGCAGAGGGTTTTGATGATCCCCCAATCTCTGGGTTCACATTCTTGCCTCTCCCCTCTAGATGTGTAGCCTGAATTGATAGATCATCTAGGCTAGTGGGGTTAAACATGAGAATGGTGTGCTTCAAATAGCTATGTAGACCACCTATATACTTCAACAAAGTTTCAGGTGAGTCTAGAGATATGCCTAGAGTTAAAGTTTTTTTTCTAAATTCCTAGGTATAGCTTTGTACACTTTGGCCCTTTAATTGGCGAAGAGTTTTCCAACTCATCAGTGCTTGCTGCATATAGGCTAGTGGATAGAATTGTTTTTTAATGGCAGAAACAAGTTCATTCCATGTAGAAATAAATTTACCATGCTTCTTCAAATCAGCTTGTGTCTTGCCTTCCCACCACACTAGTGCAGTTCCTCCAAGGTGAAGGCTAGCCAGCTGAATCTTTCTCCACTCTAAATCAATGTTCTACACCCTGCAATACACATCAATCTGTCTAATCCAGTTATCTAGCTTTTCTGCATTTAATTCTCCATCATAGATTGGAAAATCAAACTTACATCTAATTTAATCAAAGATATTTTCTTATTTTTCTTTTCAAGGCTAGGAGATGAGGATTATGGAGGTGATGGTGGAGGAGATGATGGAGGAAGCTTTTCCCCTTTCCCTTTGCCCTCTGGATGGGCATCTAGAGAAGGTTCCTCTGCTCCTTTGTCTTCTTGGGGTGTTGAAGTACTTTCACCTCAACCCTTCTTGAATTCTCGATACATCTCTTCCACCATGACTCGCATGGCCATAAAACTGTCCATGAATTGAGATTCTAAGTCCGATGGGGTTTGTTTTGCCATTCTCCTCCTAGGATAGACTCTTCCAATTTCTGGATTAGCCTCAACAAGTTCTCCTTCTCCTAGTTTGAGCTTTGACCTAGTTAGCATTCAACAATCCTTCACAGGCTTGTCTAACCTTAGCAAACCTAAAGCTCTGATACCACTTGATCTGATGATGAGATATTAGACTAATATTAAGGTATTATAGACTCATGTGCATGGATTCGCCTATAGTACTTAGTGCAACGGATCGATAAGATTGTGAATAATATAGACAATGAAGCAGTTAAATATACATAACAAACACACACACATAACACAGCAAGATAATCAAGGAGTTCACCCAAAACTCCTGAGCTACGTCTCCTAGTCTAGCCTTCAATGGTGACCTCTCTATTATGTCTTCAAGAGCAGATTTTTACAAAAGTGAGCTCAATTTGAGTGTCAACACAATAGATACAAATAGTAGGAGTTTACTTGAATCCCTCAAGTCTCTCTGAGTATACAGATTCTCTCTCTCGCTCTCTGCCTTTGTCTTCCCTCTGTCTCAGCACTTCTTTCCTCTGTCTCTTTCATTTAGTGGCTTTTGTCTGTTTGTTTCCTCTTCTGGGTTCTCTGGCTCCCAGCCTCTGTCTGCTCAAATCCCCTCTAAGCGTTAAGCAATCATTGCTAAACGTCTTCAGGGATGGTGGCCACCTGTTCTACAATGGAAGAGACCATCAGCACCTTTGAAATTCCCAAAATAGTCAATCTCTGTTTACACAAAGAAATACATAAAAACACATAAAAATCCGCCCAAACTCCTTTTATCGAATCTGAAATATTATCAATTCTGCCCTATAATCCTTTCGAATCCGTCTTCGGGTGCTATCGCAAGTGATCATTGATCCAACGGTTATTATTGATTTCGAGTGGCTTACATGCACAGAGATTACCTGCTCGAAAAGGGTGGTTTTCTCTCTCCAACACTTGTCCACGTGGCGACCAGTGTATGTGCTCGGGCGGAGCCTGTCCAATACCACTTATCGCCTAAGGCCTGCCCAAAATCCCACTCGTTACGGAACTCAAAATATATGTCATTACATGTATAAACCCTTTCGGGTCTGTTTTATCACTCCATTCAGATTTCCTTTGTTTTTCGTTTATTTGACGAAAATGCGACTTTACATAGAAAAACCCCTTTTTCCGGAACTCAAAACATATTAAATTCCATTCATAACCCCGTTGGGTCCGGGTATCGCAAGTCGCAAGTATATCGGCCTCGCTCCTTTGTATTGCTCCGATGCGATATATTGCAATCGCATATCGCATAGTCCCTGGGCCATTGGTAAGCGCTCCTTTGTATTATGCCCATGCGATATTGTGAGTTAACCAGGGCCGCCGATCTGTGTGCTTGATCGACGATCCTCGTTGACTTGCAATGATCGTTATTGCAACTGTCATATGGTTGCCTTCGATAACCTCTGCTTGCCACCACCGATTGTGATATGCTGATCGGATCTAGACTGTTGATCAGCCAAATCCGATAGCTCCTATGCATCATTGTTCAAGCCTCCGATAGCTCTGTTTTTCATTGTTTCTTTGTTTTTCAAGCTCAATAGTGTAATCTACAATTTTTAAAATTTCATCCTTTGCGATTTTTTTTTATTTTTGAATACTTAGAGGCTATTTTGGATCCATTTTGGATCACTTCATGATGACAATTTATTCCACTTCTATGAAAATTAATCTCTTGAGCAATATAGTTTTGTTGATAGGCAAGAAAATTCTAGGTTGCGGCATGAAGTTACCACCTGATTACGACCCCAATTAGACCCTTAATTGTTTGGTGTGGTGGCACTCATTGGTATATGTCTTGGTTTCCATAACCGAAACTAACCTACAGTAAATATCTAACTTATTACTACTATTACTATTATTAATACTCTAACCTAATTATCCTAAATACCAATTATTAAATCTATCTAAGTTTAACTCTTACGTTGTTGGTGTTTTTTAAGGCTTGTTGTTACCAACATAAAGAAGGGATAAAAATGCTTTGTAATACGCCTACATGTTTTGACGATGTAAATACATGTATCTTTTATATTAGGTTGGTGAGCCGAAAATTAATTATTGGCCCGCACACCCATGTAGTTGCATAGATTCTAATAAGTTGATTTTTGGCTAAGTGACTAGAGGAGCCACAATGTGAACATTGTAAATATTGAAAATGTGAATATCCCTCTATATTAATAAATAAGCCGTACTTGGGGCCCATGTGGGTTCTAGAGGGTGCCAGATGGAAAGTTAGTGTAACACCCTCCTCCCATGTCTACCGAAGTAATCGACTAACCAGGGTAAACACGTGATGAGAAGTTACTATGATATGATTCGATCTCCTAAGTCACATTAAGGAAGTGGAATGGGTAGAAACACACCATATAGACCTTCAACATTAGCAACAGGACTCCTAAGAACCATTCCAACCTTTTTGGTAATCAGTCCCTGGGACCCATTGAGGTTTTAGACCACTTGAACCCCGTAATCTCCAATTCTATGGCCCTAAGAGCATCCAGGAGGCTCTATATGCTCTCATGACAAGGCATGCTAGTGTCCAGGGACTATTTTTCTCAATTTTGTGTCAGTGTCCCCAGGATTTGAGCCACTTTTTCAAGCCAGAGCCCAGGTCACTACCCAGAATTGAATGTAACCTTTAGAACAAAAGATAAAAAGGAAACAATGATGCAAATGCAAATACTTAAATAAGCCCTTGACTGGACCCCTACTAGCCATGTCAGGCATTTCGTCAAACATATCATGAATATGAAATCTACAGGTATAAATAACACATCTAAGCACATGGGTCTCATACTCAACTGAGAATTGCTAAGAAGCATTGATGCCTCAACACATTATTTGTAGTTTCATCCATCAAGTCATAGATACATTGTTCATTCATTTACAAGTAAAAACATGATGAGAGCCATACATAGCTATTGTCATAAAACATATACATAACTAGCATAATAGCAACAAAAATACCAAGGAAATGACAACGATATGATCCACATATAAACTAGTATAAGACTCATAGCAATACAAGGAGAAATAACCTCATTTTGATACTAAAAAATCCAAACTTGGGATGGAACTACCACGTTCCACTTAACCGTAGAATGGTTGAGCTAATCTCTCTTCAGTCAGTCACCACTGTGCCATACTCCAAGCATGAATGTAGGATCTCATAAAAACACTTCAATCCAAAACCATCCAAGGCTTCCAAAGGCCAACAACCTCAGGCCATTAAACATTGATTCCAACTTACAGTTAGACATCACAAAACCATCACTAGATTGGTCTCTACCCAAGCCTTCTAGGGCTTCAGAGCATTTGTTCCAACCAAGGCTTCCAGGACTAGTAACTCAATGCACAGCTACATTCGGGTTTCCTAAACGTTTTTCCAACTAGGGCTTCCAGGACTAGTAACTCAACCATCCAAAGGCTTCCAAAGAGTTTGTCCAACCAAGGCTTCCATGACTAGTAACTTAGCCCAAGCTATTAGAAGGCTTCCAGAGTGTTTGTCAACCAGGGCTTCTAGGAAATAATAACTCAACCCAAGCTAAGGGAAACATGAGAACCAACTAGAAAACAAAGAAATAAACCCACAACACCATGGTTATCCAATAAATAGCAAGGCTAGGCAAATCCACTATCAATCTAGGAAATCCTCCATGTTAGCGCCATATCATGACCAATAATCCACATGCATATGCCATGCATGCCAAAACTACTAAGGAAAACATAAATGCAACTCAGTACCTGCAAGCCAAATCCATTGTAGCTCCTAATCCAAGTTTCCAAACTCTAAGTGTCCAAGAGTATGAGAGAGAGAGAGAATAGAGAGAAAGCTCCAAAACTGAACTAACAAAAGTATGTGAACCAATCCTTAGAAGCCTTTTTATCAATGAGGCCTCTATTTTCTTCATTTTCCATTATTTTCCTTCATTTTCCTCCTCACATGCAACATGTGACCTTTCACCTCCCTTTTCTTCTAGTTTCCATTATTTTCATAAATAAATGTGCCAAAAATGCCATTTTGCCTTTTCAAAGCCTTAGCCATTTCCTTTGCCAATTTCCTTAGCCATATTAACTGAAATGAACACCCACACTAGGATGTCTTGCCCAACATTCAGCGTGGAATAAGTGTCCCATCAACAGTGGTTATTATTTTTCTTTTATTACTTTCATTACATGGAATTTTCATTAGGGTTGTTACAAAACCAGCCCCCTTAGGGGAACACCATCCTCAGTTTTCAACAATACCTATAACCACAAGACTATTTTAAGAAAAACATATTGCCCATGGAGCTTTATAACATAGCTCGATGCGGTATTTACGATGATCACCCTGCTGAGAAGCAAACCAACATGACAACATAACAAATATAACATCATAATGACATGACACCCATACCACTTATTAGAGATTTATAACATATATCATGGTGGTATTTACATCCATATACATATGTACATATACCAAACATCACCAAAACATGTATCAAAACATATACCAAAACATATACTAAATCATCCACTCAACTAATGAGTAAGTAAGGATATATAACACATTTCTGATCCGCCATCTCCCATGTAGCTTCATGGGGCCCAAAGTGTTTCCATTGCACCTTAACCTGCCTGATTGCTCAATTCCGGAGCATGAGCATCTTTATTTGCAAAATGCACTGCAGTTCTAGATGGAATTATCCTT
Source organism: Pinus taeda (assembly GCA_000404065.3). Lineage (NCBI taxonomy): Eukaryota > Viridiplantae > Streptophyta > Pinopsida > Pinales > Pinaceae > Pinus > Pinus taeda. The sequence continues at coordinate 118,681 of APFE031013712.1, forward strand.
CTGGTTCCACCTGCAATATAGAGGCATTAATCAAATGATCAGCATCTTTAACATACTTATTAAGAAATGACACATGGAAAAAATCATGGAATTTCACTGTCAAAGTGCAAGTCGATAGGCTACTAGCCCAATCCTCTCAATAATAGTGAAGGGTCCACAAATTGTGTTGCCATCTAAGCAAATGATCCAATCCGCAATGAGCTCTTCTTCAGTTTGATGCGCAAGTACACATGTTCCCTAACCTAAAAATCCTTGAACAACCTATTCTAATATGCATAGCTCTTCTGCCTATCGTATGTTGCTTTCAAATTCTTCTTAATCAACTACATTTCTCACTCCATTTCTGTAAACATGTTTGGTCTAATCAACACCTTGTTAACTAGATCACTCCAACTGATAGGAGTATTGCAACTACACCCATACAATGCCTTGAATGGAATCATCTTCAAATATTCTTGATACCCATTAGTGTAATAGAACTCTACCAATGGAGGGTACTCTTCCCACTTCCATTGTTGATGCATCACGTACATCATCAACATGTTCTACAATATCTTGTTGACCCTCTCAGTCTATCCATTTGTCTATGGATGATAAGTTGTACTCAAGGCCAACTATGTGTCGAAACCTGCAGATTACTCCTTCCAAAACTTGGAAGTGAACTTCGCATCCCTATCTGACACAATATTCTTTGAAACTCCATGTAATCTGACCACATCCCTTGTGAAGACCTGTGCCACATCACTCACTCAGAATGTATACTTCACAGGATTGAAGTTCGCGACCTTTATCAACCTGTCCACAACAACCATGATGGAATCATGTTGTCACATTGTCCTTAGCAAACCTATGATAAAGTCCATGGAAATGACCTCCCATTTCCACTCTAGAATTACAATCGGTTGTAGTAGTCCACCTAGATGCTTACACTCTGCCTTCACCTGCTGAAAATCCAAGCACCTAGCCACAAACTCTGCTATGTCTCTCTTCAAATTTAGACAATAATAGAATTTATTCATTGTTGTCAGTGTCTTCTGATAACCTGGCTAACCTGAATATGGTTTCAAATAAAACTCGCGCAAGGTCACCTTCTTGAGCTCACTACTGTCTGGCACATATATCCTGCCTCTAAATCTAACCAATCTATATGCTATGAGATGATAGTCCTAATCATGTGCACATGCACCTGTACCACTATTTGTACCTGTACCACCACATGTACTTGTACATATACTACCACTTGTACCTATACATGTACTTGTACTACTGCATGTACCTATACATGTACATGTACTACCACCTATACTCTATTGTAGCTTGTGCACAATCTCCATATACCTGTCATCCTGTTTACCTGTTTGCAAGATCTTATCCTGTAAGTTTGTCCCATAGGAGATCATAGCTGCTAAGTGATTTACATGTATCTACTTGCTAAGAGCATCTACCATCCTCTTCTCCTTTCCTTTGATGTGTGATCTCGAAGTCAAACTCATTGATCGTGGCCAACCACCAAGCCTGCCTATTGTTCAGGTTCGATTGGTCAAATAAATACCGCAAACCACTGTGATCATGCATCAACACAAACCTCCTCCCAAAAGATAGTGCCTTTACATATTTAATGCATGTATGATCACTGCCAACTCAAGATCGTGTGTGGGGTAGTTTTTCTCGTGCTCATTCAACTTTCATGACTCATAACATACCACCTGTCCATCTTGCAAAAGGACTCCACCAATTCCTCTCTTGCAAGCATTTTTACATGCTACAAATTCTTTGTCTGGACTTGTAATCTTTAATGTTGATGCATGTGTCAACAACTACTTGAGCTGCTCAAAATAGCCACACACTCCTCTGTCCATTCAAAATTATTACCTTTTCTCTGCAAATGATGTAATAGGATAAGCAATCTGTGAGAATTTCCTGATGAACCTCTTGTAATAACCTGTAAACCCCATGAAGGATCTCACCTCATCTACTTTTCTAGGAGCCACCCACTCCATGATAGCTCTTATCTTCTTTGGGTCCACAGTTATGTCATCCTTGCAGGAAACCACATGTCCTAAGTAGTGTAGCTTTGTCTAAAATAAACTGCACTTGTTGATCTTAGCATACAATTGATGCTCTCTCAACAACCTAAATGCTACTGCTAAATGCTCGACGTGCTCTTCCTCATTTTCTGAATATACTAATATGTCATAAATGAACACAATAACAAACTTATCCAAATATGGATGCAACACACTATTCATTAAGCACATAAATGTAGCTAGAGCATTAGTAAAACCAAATGGAACTACAACAAACTCATAATTCCCATACCTTGTCTGGAAATTTGTCTTGTAAATGTCCTTCTCTTTGTTGCGTACGTGATGATATCTAGATCTTAGATCAATCTTTGAGAACACTGCTACTCCCTCCAACTGATCGAACAAGTCATAAATCCTCGGTAATGGATACCTATTCTTGATGGTCACTTTGTTCAACTGCATGTAGTCAATTCATAATCTAAGAGTACCATATTTCTTCTCCACAAACAATACCAGTGTGCCCCATGGTGATACACTTGGCCTAATGTATCCATTGTCCAACATTTCTTTCAACTGCAACTTCAACTCTACCAACTCATGTGTGCTCATTCTGTAAGGTTCTTTTGATGTTGGAGCTTCCCCTAGAACTAACTCAATAGAAAAGCCTACTTCCCTCTGAGGTGGAAAATCTGAAAACTCCTTAGGAAATACATCCTGCAACGATTGTAGAACTGGGTACTTGTTCAAAACATATGCATCCTCAACCTCCTTACCTTTGTCACTAGAGATGTGCACTTCAAATAACAAACACCCTTTCCTACAACTAAGATTTCCCTGCATAGTTGTCACCATCCTAACAGATGTGGATTTATTCTTTCCCTGTAAGACTCTTGGTTCTCCATTGTCATTCAAGCACTCAATAGATTTACCATAAAAATCTACCTTGGTTCTATGAAGTTATAACTAATCCATGCCCAACAACATATTGTATGATCCCAATGGTAATACATTCAAATGTGTTGTTGTAGACATGTCATTCAAATCAAATACACAAGCTCTTACCCAATGGTGAACTTGCTTCTTTGTACCTGTAGCCAACTACACTAGACAAGACTATGCATGCACTTCCTTATTCCAACCACACTTATCCACCAGGTTAGGACTAACATAACTATAATTAGATCCAGGGTCAAACAAAATAGAAACAACTTGATCACAAAGATTACCATCCATCTCAATAATAGATGCATGATGGTCTGCATGTCTGTTATCTAGCATTGCATAGATATGAGGAACACTCTAACCAACATCCCCAATAGTCTGTGCCTCCTGTGCACTATATATCTAAGGCCTACCACCCTGATTCGGCAAACAATATCTACTATGATGATCATTGCCACAAATCAAACACTCTATAGGCTTCCAGCCTACATCCCTATTCTACTCCTCAGATCGAAATCCCTATCCTTTGTCTAATGCATTCAACTTCTTAGATGGCACTGCATTCACTTTATTACATGTACCCTAAGGTATTGCTCGCTTCTTGTCCCATTTTCCTTTGTTCTTTGTATTACCTTTTCAATCTATCTTAGTCTTAGATTTGCGCATCGATTGTTCATATCAGTGCTTTAGCTTTCAAATGGCCTCCTCTAATGATCTATGCTCATTGAACTCAAGCCTGTCTTTGAACGCAATTGGAAATCCACTAACGAATATTTGAATCTTGGCCTTCTCCTCCTTGAGGTAAGGCACATACCTCAACAATTCTGGAAATTCGCTAGTTTACTCCTCATCTGTCATCAATCCCATCTTTAGCTCATAGAATATGTCTCTCTCTCATCAAAGTATCTCTCTGATAGGTACTTCTTCTTGAATAGTCTCTCAAACTCACTCCAAGTCAAGTCCTCCTCATGAATACATATGAAAATCTTCATGTATTCCCACCAATTGTTTGATTTACCTTTGACCCAGAATGTAATTATTCTAGATTTCATGTTTTATCAATAGTCATGTAGCCTAAAGAACTTCCTCATACCAAGCAGTCATGCCTCTATAGCCTGTGATTTCTTCATCTCTCCATCAAAGGTAGGTGGCTTTTCTTTCTTAAATTCATCCGACAAATATCCCCTGTCACTCCTCCTATAAGGATGATAACGATGACTATCATAGTATCTATCTGAACCAAAACTAGAATAGTGTCTGGTCCATCCCCTCTCCTATCCAGAGTGTCCAACAACTTGCCATCTCTCATTGTGTCATCTTTATCTGACTTGTGACCGTCATGCGACCTACTACCATATGCCCCTTTAGTTCCGTTCTCCTGCTCATGGATGACCTGAAGTGGTCCTTATCGATGCAAATCTAACAAACTTTGAAGTATAACGACATTTACCCCTGCTTGTTTCTCCTATGCCTGTATAATTCTATCATTGTCTACCTTGCAACACCTTATTTCTTCCTTTAAGCTTCTCAATGTGTTTTCCAAATCAGAAGAGTGCCCAACATCACATTGCTCATCTAATCCAAAGGGAGCATCTCGGGAACTATATTCTACCATCTTTCTAGTCATTTTTGATATTTCTTCCTACAAGGTATATCATGTCAACTAAACCAAATCACAATAAACCAACGTACCCTAGTATAGTTCGAGGAGGATATCTCGTCTGCAAGATCAACAAATCAGCGTGATATTGTAGGAATTCACAAGGTAAGGTCCTCAGACAGAACACCAAAAGGACACCGCTCACAAACAGATCACAGATCAATACACCAGTATTTTGACGTGGTTAAAACCCTCAAAGAGGGAAACAATCCACGGCCTGAGCCAACACGGCCACTTCAGGCATTTTATTAATAAAAGAATGAAAATTTACATAAGATTCTCTCGTGAACGATTAACCTACAAATGACCCTCCATGCACTTTAAATAGAATTCATGGACCAATCGGGTGTCAAGCCATGGATCAAGTGTTGGTAATACCGAGGAGAGAATGAACTGTCGGATCACTACATATCATGACCGTCGGATTGTAAGTTATAAAATGTACAACGGTAAAGAAACACACTTTACCTAACTCTATACCTAACTCTATACTAGACCAAGTTAAACTTAACTATTTCCTATGTGTCGGGAATATCCTAACATCCCCCCTTAAGAACACCTTGGGATAGGATTGAAGAATTTACAAATATGACACAATAGGAGAAGGAAGGAGGCACTAGAGCCTATCCCCCCTTAGTGACAACTTCCTGAACTCCCACCATATATCGATTTTAGTGAACTTCGCCTCTGTGAGAGCCTTTGGAATATGTCTGCAACTTGATCATCTGTTGAACAATTTTGCACTTCAAGAACATGGTCATGAATGAGCTTTCTGATGAAGTGCATGTGTAGTTCATTGTGTTTGCTACGCTGATGCTGAACTGGATCTTTGCAAAGCTGAATGGCACTTTGATTATCACACCAAAGTGTAGTCGGATGTTGCTGCTGAAAGCCAAATTCTGATTGGATCTGACGAAGCCACAAGGCTTCCTTACTAGCTTCTACGGCACCACGATACTCTGCTTCTGCTGACGAAAGAGAAATGGCAGCTTGTTTCTTGCAAGCCCATGTAATAGGTCCTGAACCAAGAGTGAACACATAACCAGCAGTAGATTTTCAATCATCAGGGTCACTAGCCCAATCGGAATCAGTGAAACCAACCAATAGAGGAGATGCTTCGGCACTGTAATGAATGCCAAACTAAACTGTACCTCGAACATAACGAAGTATTCTTTTAGCTGCTTTCCAATGACTTTCACGTGACTTTTGCATAAACTGAGCAACAAGGCCAACAACAAAGGAAAGGTCAGGACGAGTATGGGTTAGATACAAAAGTTTTCCTACAAGTTGACGGTATAAGGTAGCATCAACTTCAGGGGAAGTACAAGTGAGGGAAAGTTTGACTCCAGACTGAAAGGGAGAAGGAGCTGGCTTACAATTGTCCATGTGAAAATGGCGTAGAAGATCAAAAGCATACTTGGATTGGGAAAGGGAAATACCTTCCTGGGATTGCAAGACTTGAAGACCGAGAAAATAATGCAAGTGTCCTAAGTCTGTCATTTCAAACTTCTTTTTAAGGTTGGACTTCACATGGTTGATAAGGTTGGGATCACTACCAGTGAGGATAAGATCATCAACATAAAGAACAAGAATGATAAGAGACTTGCCCACTTTCTTGGTGTAGACACTATTGTCAGAATGACACCTAGAAAAGCCAGATTCTAAAAGAAAGCTATCCATTTTGGCATACCAAGCCCGAGGAGCTTGCTTGAGACCATAAAGAGATTTCTTAAGTCGACATACAAGGCTGGAGTCTGTTTGGATGAAGCCAATGGGTTGTTCCAAATAGATTTCTTCATGCAAGTCCCCATGCAAGAAGGCAGATTTAACATCCATCTGATGGACTTCCCATTTTAAAGAGGCAGCAAGGGAAAGAA
>APFE031013712.1:127846-141383 GCA_000404065.3 Pinus taeda
ATTCTAAGTGGCCATCTCGGTTACAAAAGTTGCAATGTCTATCACTCTTCTTCCATTTGTTTTTATTGGTCTTATCATTTTGCTGAAATGATCTTTCATTTTGAGACTGAGTTTGCTTAGGACCCTGGTTTGGTTTAGGACCATTCTTTTTGGGATATGACTTCTTAGGATTCTTTAAATTTGGTTGCTGCTGGGCGGCTAACGCTTTCTTGGAAGAGTTTCCAAGATTAAGAAGATCAAGGTGTAAGAGTTTTTCTTGTTCTCTTATTAAAGAATCACAAAAAGAGTCAAAGGAAGGGGCCTTGTAGTCTTTTCCTTGACAAATGAAAGCTTCCCTTGTAGAATGGAAGGTGGAAACAAATACAGAGTAGGCTGGTCCCAACTTAGTAAGGATGGAATAAATAAGGTTACTATCTTCTTTCTTAACCTTTACACCTTCCAAGAGAAGTCTAATGGTCTTGAACTTGGACAAGAAATATTCAATGAAAGAAAAATTATTGGGGTCCAATGTAAGCAACTCATTTTCAAGTTGATGGGCTCTAAGTTCATTTTTTATGCCAAAAACTTTAGTAATATGCTTCATTGCTTCATCAAGAGCATCAAGTTCTACAATATGGAATCTAAGATCAGGAGAGATAGACATCCTTATCAACCCACGTGCTTGATCTTGCCTATTTTCCCATTTAGCTGCCTTATCTTCATCTTTCGGTTTGGTTTCTTGGCCTGAGGCTATTCTGTAAATACCTTTACTTCTAAGTAAATCCACAATGTAGGACCACCATTGGAAGTAGTTGGCGCTGTCAAGAATAACTTGGCATGGACTTTCTATTTTAACAGAAACTGAAGCTATATATGCTGGAACTAAGTGTTCCAATGGAAAGATCTCAAAAAATTAGGCTGGTTAAAAAAAAACGGCTCTGAAAACAACTTTCGGATGAAGAAGTTATGGCTTTTTGAAAAAAAATTGATGAAGGCATCGACAAAGTGTGGGAATGTGCAGAAATGAAAAAAAACGCCCCCTTTCCAACAAAAAAGAGACTTGAACCCAAGACCTCTACTCTCATAAATTAGCTTTGAACCAAGTGAGCTAAACAAAAAGTTTGAGAGAGAGGGGGGTGATCTTTGTTTTCTTTTGGTCACTGATGCTTTGGATTGCGTGCTTGCTTGAGAAAGCTCTTTTTCTCTCTACAAAACAAAAACACAAAACCCAACATGCACATACAAAAAAAACAAACCTTACGGCTTAAAGTTAGCTTTACCCGGAAACTAAATATTTTTCTCAATGTTTCTGATTTTCCGAGATCACACTAAGGTGCAGGGAAAAGAGCATACGCATGAGAAAAATCCTTCCTTTCTATTTATGGTTTGCCTAGATCGCACAGAGTCGCAGGGCAAAGAGCATACGCAGAAATGAAAGGTATAGATCCCGTAATAAAAGGAGCTAAATAAACCGAAACCGAAATAAACAGAGAGAAAATAACAGTAAACTGCAAATAAACACTGTATACCTCCAGATTTAAAAAATGACACAGCTAGGGCTACCGGAAACCTTTTCGCGTGAAACGAAAGGGGTTCCTCATTGGAACAGATGCTCCCAACACAACAGAGCAGTCATCTTGGCCTGAAAGCAGTCAGAAACAGCAGATCTAAGAGATGGCAGTCGGATGCAGTTCAACCGGCTTCAGATTTGGATCACCAACGGACGCGGCCCTCAAATAGCTCTGATACCAGGTAGGAATTTACAGGGTAAGTTCCTCAGACAGAACACGAAAAGGACACCGCTCACAAATAGATCACTGATCAATACACCAGTATTTTGACATGGTTAGAACCCTCAAAGAGGGAAACAGTCCATGGCCTGAGCCAACGCGGCCACTTCAGGCAATTTACTAATAAAAGAAGGAAAATTTACATAAGCTTCTCTCATGAACGGTTAACCTACAAATGACCCTCCATGCGCTTTAAATAGAATTCATGCACCAATCGGGTGTCAAGCCACGGATCAAGTATCGGTAATACCGAGGAGAGAATGAACCATCGGATCACTACATATCGTGACCGTCGGATTGTAAGTTACAAATGTACATAGTAAAGAAACTCACTTTACCTAACTCTATACTAGACCAAGTTATACTTAACTATTCCTATGTGTCGGAATATCCTAATAGATACATGTATAACATAATCATGACAGCATATAGAAACATAACACATAAACATATAACCATGTACCCATCATTCTGGCTAGATTCCAGTCATCAATTCATGACCATATAATCTACACATACCATGACCTCATGCATGAAAGCAACCACCACATCATTGTACACTTGACCTTATGTGAACATTAACATGCATAAGTAATGCATAATCAACCACCTGTTCATAATGAGACACTCGACAACAACACCATCAACTTTCCATGGAAACATCACTACAACGAGACTCATACCATACAAATGAAACAAGAACATGGTCCTACAACACAAGAGACACACATGAACCGACATAAATTCATGACCAACACACAACCCATCTATTCTGGGGTGAACTATGCTTTGATACCACTCTATAACACCCTCCTCACACATCTACCCAAGTAACCAGCCAACCGAGGTAAACACGTGACGAGAAGTTACTATGATATGATTTGATCTCGTAAGTCATGTTAAGGAAACGGAACCGATGGAAACACACAATACATACCTTCAACATCAGCAACAGGTCTCCTAAGAACCATCCCAACCTTTCTGGTAACTAGTCCCTGGGTCCCATTGAGGTTTTAGACCACTTGACACATGGGTGCTCCCATGTTATGGGCCTAACAACATCTAGGAGGCTTTGTACGCTCTCATGAAAAGGCATGCTAGCATCTAGGGACAATTTTTCTCAGTGGTGTGTCAGCGTCACCAGGATTTGAGCCACCTTTTGAGGCCCAAAGCCCAGGTCACTACCCAAAATTGAATGAAACCTTCAGAACATAAAGATAGAAAGGAAACAATGATGCAAATGAAAATACTTGAACAAACCCTTGACTGGAACCCTACTAGCCATGTCAAGCATTTTCGTCAAACATATCATGAACATGTAATCTATAGGTGTAAATAACATATCTAATAATAGGGGTCTCATACTCAACTGAGAATCGCTAAGAAGCATTGATGCTTCAACACATTAGTTGTAGTTTCATCCATCAAGTCATAGATACATTGTTCATTCATTTACAAGTAAAAACATGATGAGAGCCATACATAGATATGGTCAAAAAACATATACATAACCTACATAACAAAAACAGAAATACCAAGGAAATGATAGCCATATGATTTGCATATAAACCAATATAATACTCATAGAAACAAAAGCATAAATAATCTCATATTGATGATGCAAAATCCAAACCCGAAATGGGACTACCATGTTCCACCCGATCGTAGAATGGTTGAGCCAATCTCTCTTCATCCATTCACCCTTGTGCCATATTCCAAACATGAATGTGGGATCTCATAAAAACACATCAATCCAAAACCATCCAGGGCTTCCAGAGGCCAACCACCTTAACCCATAAAAATGTTCTTCCACCTCACAGTCGAACATAACAAAACCATCACCAGATTGGTCTTTACCCAAGCCTTCGAGGGGTTTAGAGTGTTTGTTCCAACCATGGCTTCCAGGACTAGTAGCTCAACCCACAGATGTCAATCGAGCTTCCAGAGTGTTTGTCCAACCAAGGCTTCCAGGACTAGTGACTCAACCCACCAAGGGCTTCCAAAGAGTTTTTCCAACCAAGGCTTCCAGCACTAGTAACTCAACCTAATATGCTACATAGTTTCAAGATTGTTTTTCCAACCAGGGCTTCCAGGAACTAATAACTCAACTAATGGTAAAGGAAACATGAGAACCAACCAGAAAACAAAGAAATAAATCCACAACACCATGGTAAGGCTAGGAAAATCCATTTTCAATCCATATAATCCTCCATGCCAATGATAGATCATGACCAATAATCCACATTTGTATGCCATGCATCCCAAACTAGTGAGAAAAACATACATTCAACTCGGTACCTACAAGACAAATTCATCATAGTCATTGATCCAAGTGTCCAAGAGTATGAGAGAGAGAGAATAGAGGGAGCTCCAAAACTAAACTGACAAAAGTCTATGAACTGATCCTCAAAAGCCGATTTATTAATGAAGCATATATTTTCTTTATTTTCCATTGTTTTTCTTCATTTTCCTCCTCACATGCAACATGTGACCTTTCACCTCCCTTTTCTCCTATTTTCCATTATTTTCATAAATAAATGTGCCAAAAATGTCATTTTGCCTTTCCAAAGCCTTAGCCTTTTCCTTTGCCAATTTCCTTATCCATATTAACTGAAATGAACACCCACACTAGGATGTTTTGCCCAACATTCAGCTTGGAATAAGTGTCCCATCAATTGTGGTTATTATTTTGCCCTTATTACTTTTATTACATGAAATTTTTACCATGGTTGTTTCAGAACCCTCCCCCTTGGGGGAACACCATCCTCAGTGTTCAACAACACCTATAAACACAAGATTGTTGTAACCAAAACATACTACCCATGGAGCTTTATAACTTAGCTCGATGAAGTATTTACAATGATCACCCTAATGAGAAGAAAACCAACACGACAACATAACAAATATATCATCATAATGACATGAGACCCACACCACTTATTGGAGCTTTATAACATAGGTCATGATGTTATTTACATCCATATACATTTGTACATATACTAAACATCACCAAAACATGTATGAAAACATATACCAAGACATATACCAAAACAGTCGCTCAACTAGCGAACAAGGAAGGATACATAGCCCGCATCTGATCCTCCATCTCCCATGTAGATTCATCAGACCCAAAGTGCTTCCTTTGCACCTTAACCTGCTAGATTGCTCGGTTCAGGAGCATGAGAATCTTTCTCTGCAAAATGCACTATGGTTCTAGATGGAAATCTCCTTTTGGTTCCACCTACAGTATGGACCAGTCAATCACATGATCAACATCTTTAACATACTTCTTAAGCAATGAAACATGGAAAAAATCATAGACTTTCACTGTCGAAGGAAATGCAAGTCAATAGGCTACCAGTCCAATCCTCTAAATAATACGGAAGGGTCCACAAAACTATGGTGCCACCTTGGCACATGATCCAATCCACAATGAGCTCTTCTTTGGTTTTATGCGCAAGTACACCTATTTCCCAACCTGAAACTCCTTGAACAACCTATTTTTATTTGTATAGCTCTTCTACCTATCCTATTCTTCTTGATCACCTACATTTTCCACTCTGTGTCTTCCAACACGTCTGATCCAATCAGCACACTCTTAACTGGATCACTACAACGGATGGAAGTATTGCAACTCCGCCCATACAATGCCTCAAACTGACTCATCTTCAAATATTCTTGATACCCATTATTGCAAGCGAACTTTACCAATGAAAATTCCTCTTCCCACTTCCGTTGTTGATGCATCACATACATCCTCAAAATGTCCTCCAATATCTTGTTGACCCTCTCATTCTGTCCATTTGTCTATGAATGACAAGTTGTACTCAAGGCCAACTCTGTGCCCAAACCTGCAAATAAATCATTCCAAAACTTGGAAGTGAACTTCCCATCCCTGTCTAACATAATCTTCCTCATAATTCCATGTAATCTAACCACATCCCTGATGAATACCAATGCCACATCACTTGCTGAGAATGTATACTTCACTGGAATAAAGTGCACTACCTTTGTCAAACCTTTCCACAACAACCATGATGGAATCATGTTGCCTCATTTTCCTTAAAAACCTGTGATAAATTCCATGGAAATGACCTCCCATTTCCACTCTCAAATCACAATCGATTATATCAGTCCACTTGGATGCTTACAATCTACCTTCACCTGCTGACAATCCAAGCACATAGCCACAAACTCTACTATGTCTCTCTTCAAATTCGGACAATAATAGATCTTCTTCACTGTTGTCAGTGTCTTCTGATAACCTAGGTGACCTAAATATCGTTTCACATGACTCTCTCAAGGTCATCTTGTTGAGCTCACTGTCCGACACATATATCCTGCCGCTAAATCTAACCAATCCTTTTGTTGTGAGATGATAGTCCTCATCTCATGCACCTATACCACTACTTGTACCCATACCATCACCTGTACTACCACTTGTGCATGTACCTGTACATGTACTACTACATGTACCTATCCCTGTACCACTACATATACCTTTACATGTACACGTACATATACATGTACCTGTAGCTTGTGCATAATCTCCATATACATGTCATCTTGCTGACCTACCAACAATATCCTATCTTGTAAGTCTATCCCATAGGAGCTCATAGTTACTAAGTGATTTACCTGTATCCACCTACTAAGAGCATCTTCCATCCTTTCTCCTTTCCTTTGATGTACCTAATCTCGAAGTCAAACTCACTAATTGTGGCCAACCATCGAGCCTTCCTATTGTTCAGGTTCAGTTGGTCAAATAGATACCGCAAACCACTGTGATCACTTATTAAAACAACCCTTCTGCCCAAAAGATAGTGCCTCCACATCTTCAATGCATGTATGATCATTCCCAACTCAAGATCATGTTTCAGGTAGTTATGCTCGTGCCAATTCAGTTTTTGTGACTCATAGCATACCACCTGTCCATCTTGCATAAGGACTCCACCAAGTCCTCTCTTGCAAGCATCTATACATACTACAAATTCTTTGTCCGAATATGCAATCTTTGACACTGCTGCATGTGTCAATAACTACTTGAGCTTCTCAAAACTAGTCTCAAACTCCTCTGTCCATTCAAACTTCTTACCTTTTCTCTGAAATGATGTGATAGGATAACCAATTTGCAAGTTCCTATTGAACCTCCTGTAATAACCTGCCAACCCCAAGAAGGGTCTCACCTCATCTACGTTTCGAGGAGTCACCCACTCCATGATAGATATTATCTTCTCTAGGTCCACTGTTATTTCATCCTTGGAAACCACATGTCCCAAGTAGTGTACCTCAATTTGAAGCAAAATGCACTTGCTGAGCTTAGCATACAACTGATGCTCTCTCAACAACCTCAACACTACTACTAAATTTTTGGCATGCTTTTCCTCATTTTTAGATTATGCCAATATGTCATCAAGGAACACAAAAACAAACTTATCCAAATAGGACGCAACACACTATTCATCAAGCACATAAATGTAGTTGGAGCATTACTCAAACCAAATGGAACTACAACAAACTCATAATGCCCATACCTAGTCTAGAAAGTTGTCTTATAAATGTCATCCTCTTTGATGCGTACCTAATGATATATGGATCTCAGATCAATCTATGAGAACATTGTTGCTCCCTCCAAATCATTGAACAAGTCATCAGTCCTCGGTAATGGATCCATGTTCTTGATGGTCACTTTGTTTAACTGCATGTAGTCATTTCATAATCTAAGAGTACCATCTTTCTTCTTCATAAACAACACTGGTGCACCCCATGGTGATACACTTGGCCTAATGTATCCCTTATCCAAGATTTCCTTCAACTACAAATTCATCTCTACCAACTCAGGTGTGCTCATCTTGTAAGGTGCTTTTGATGTTGGATCCACCCCTGGCACTAATTCAATAGATAAGTCTACTTCCCTGTGAGGTGGAAACTCTAAAATTTCCTTAGGAAATAAATCTTGCATCTGTTATAGAACTAGGTACTTGCTCAAAACATATGCATCCTCAAACTCCTTACCTTTTTCACTAGAGATGTGAACTGCAAATAACACATATCCTTTCTTGCAACTACACTTTGCCTGCATAGTTGTCATCATCCTAATTGATGTGTCTTTCTTCTTTCCCTGTAAGACTCTTGGTTCTCCATTGTCATCCAAGCACTCAATAGATTTGACATAAAAATACACCTTGGTTCTTTGAAGGTACAACCAATCCATGCGCAACAACATATTGTATGATCCCAATGGTAATACATTAAAATGTGCTACGGTAGACATACAATTCAAATCAAATGCACAAGATCTTACCCAATGGTGAACTCGCTTCTTTGTACCTATAGCCAACTACACTAGCCAAGACTCTGCATGCACTTCCTTAATCAAACCACACTTATCCACCAGGTCAAGACTAACATAACTATAATTAGATACACTTTCAATCAAAATAGAAACAACTTGATCACAAATCTTACCGTCCATCTCAATAATAGATGCCTGGTGGTTTGCCTGTCTGTTATCCATTGCTGCATAGATACGGGGAACGCTTTGACCAACATGTTAGGGTCATATAATTTATAGGATCTCAAGGTGATTGAGTATTTTATCTCAGAAATATCATATTATAATAATTGTCAATCTGCAAATGATTTCCAAAGAGTAGATAGAAAAATGAAAATAAAATAAGGGTTTGCACATTCAAATGCACCATAATTAGGTTAAGGTGTATTAGTTTAGGAGAAAAGGAGAAATGTAATATGTCTCAGATCATGTGTATGGTGGCCTTATCCTAATTTTTTATTTTATTCATAAATTTCTCCATCCAAAAGTTCCATGGGGACCACCAGCGCTAATCTGCAGGCACATTACCGTCGCGGATCTCAAACTTTGCTCACATCCGATGGCCCTCGAAGTTTTACAAGCCCCCCCCCCCCAAATGATTCTATTTAACGCAGATGGGGAGGAGGTCTGAAAAGGTAGTTTCCCTCTGCTACATGTCCACTCCTCAACATTTCATAACCCCCTTCACTAATACCACAATCCGCCTCTAACCCCCTCAGAAAGCGGTATCTGCTCCTGCCGCAACCCGTCTTCCCGCTAACGTCACCCCCCACTTCCACTCAACTACCATCTCCCTACCTCCACATCATTTCTCCACATCACCCTTGCATACCCCACTTTATTTACACCAACCATGTGCCTCCACTTCATCCCCCTCCTCCATGTCACCTCTCGCCTCCACGTCATATGTTTGTTTCATAGTTAGTTAAATTAAGTTTTTTTCCCTATATAGCACAGTGATTTCAAACATGGTTTACAAAAAACTGAGAATGAATTTTCAAAAACAGAAAGAGGTTTTTTTTAATAACATCCTCATGCACAAAAACCTCTCTCATTTGTGTAACGATTGTTATGGTTTTGGAGATTCGGATGAATAGGCAGGTATATTTTCCCGAATTTTCTTATTTTCAGCCTGTGTTTTCAAATGCGGTTTTCGAGCAGGTGGAAATGAATTTTCAAAAACGGAAAGGAATTTTTTTTTGCAACATCATCATTTACAAAAACCTCTCTCATATTTCTAACAACTATTATGGTTTTGGATATACATAGGTATTACAAGACCCTATATTTCAGAATTTCGAGAGGAAAAAGCTCAAAGACAGTAAGTGACTTGGATGCCACCTCATCAAATAAGAGTTGCTATCAAATTTGAATTTCTCTTCTTTGTCACCAAAATTCCATAAAGATAGTGCCAAGTAGGTTCATTAGTTTCGAATATCCTATATTTCAATTTTATTTGTGTAATACATTTGGAGATATTTGTAACAAATCTTGATATTTTTTCAAGATATTTTAGTTTTGGATTTTTATAAATACTTCACCATTTGAAGTAAGGGATGTTGATTGTTGAATATAATTTCCTCTACGAATTGTAATTTTCCAGTTGCTAGAAGCATCAATAATACAAGTACATTCTTCACAGGATTCATGTGGTGTACGAAACGGTGATTTTTTTCTTAGTGTATGTGTTTAATCATTGTCTCATTTCTCTGTCATTTTTGAAAAGATTAATTACATAACATAAATTGTGATGATTAGGATATGTTATATAGAACACCCTATTATGGTTGTTAGTAATTTATATGTTTTCTGTTGAAGTCAAATTAAGGAATCCTTCATTGCTCAGTTTCCACCAAATCTTATATTTCTTTTGTTTCATAATCCATTTAAAATTTTGAAAGATCCAACTAGTGCAACCTAGCTTTCCATATGAAACTCCTTCAAAAGTTGATGCAGATCCAATTAATCTTTAGACTCCATAACCCAATGGAATTATAAAAATTTAATCAACCAAACAATCCAATAAAAAACAATCAGTACAATAGTAACTAGCCTAAAATTCACATCAAACATAGCTAAATTTTACAGAGAGATCCAACTCTAAAGCTAGTAGGGCTAGATCCCGGCTTCCAAAGTGGTTTTGATGTTATCTTATGTGTTTACTCCCTCAACATAAAAATACAAAACAACAACATAGTGGCGATCATACTAGGGAATATGAACATTTCAGGGTCCTAAGAAAAGCATATCAAGTTCTAGATCTGATTACTGATGGTGGATAGTGATCAGACACAAGAAAGTTGTATCATTCACCTAGCAACTTCATGTTTCAAGAATCCGGAGCTCAAAATTTGCATGGCAACTCCCTTATCAAAGAATCTAGAATTGTAAAGCACTTATGGTGACTCCATTCCATTGTTGATTGTTTTCAAAATGAGTTTAAGAATACAACACAGGTATGCTCCTATGGACAGATCAAGAATTCCAGGTTTTCCAAATCCCATGCCCAGCATTGATTGGTTAACTTATCTTCCATTGATTAAAGATAAAAAAGGAGATAATGTTGATGTACATTTATTAAGGTTTCATATGCACATCCGTAAGCTTAAAGTAAAATTTCATGAAGATTGTCTTATGAAATTTTTTATGGCAACTTTGGAGGAAAAGGGTAGATATTGGTATGAAAATCTGCCTGCTGCTAATATATGTTCGTTAAAGCATTTTCATATTGTTTTTTGTGATAAATACAAAGAGAATTATCCATCTTTGTTGCTGATTCAAAACTACTCTGATAATTTTGAAAGTTCTATTCAATATCTGGAAGATTACTATGATGATGATCAATTCACAAATGGTGAAATACTAGACTCTTTAGATGGAAATCCTTTTCAATGTTATGAACTAAAAATAAAAGTCTTACTTGAATTGTCTTCCCCTCAAGAAGAAACATATGATTGTTGGGTTGTGTTATATTATTTCCACGTAGTTAACAGAGGGTTTGAAGGGCACCCGTAACCCCACTTTATGGAGTTCAGGGCAGCGCCCCGGAAAATTTTGGTTTTGGACCGTATTTTAGGTTGGGTGGACCCACGTATGGTTTTGTGCATGATTTTCACACATGTTTTTTAGATGCAATGGTTTTTGGTCCATGCTATTGGACGTGATGGTTTTTGGTCCATGGTATTGGATGCTTTGGCATGTATAAATATGTATTGTAACATTGAAAGGAAAATAATCAAAAATCAAGCTGGTAGTCCCGGTTTTGGGATCCAGGGGAAAATCTCTGTGTTTTATGTGTTATGATCTCGCATTGTTTATTTTCTATGTTTTAGAATTCGTATGCAGGTAATTTTTGTATGGGGTTAAAACCTACATTCGGTATCAGAGCTGTTTTGGCCTCAAGGGGACGCCTTTGTTGCTAAGGGTTTTGCTCGGGCCTGTGGTGGACCTTGTTCAATGGGAGATCTGCAAGATCGATTCTAGTGGTGAAAGAAGATAGCGAGCAGTGGAAAGATAGAGATTGAGAAATTTAATGGTTAGAGTTTTGAGTTGTGGAAACTGAAGATCCAGGATTTGTTGGTGGACAAAGACCAGTGGATCGTGGTAGATCCGAGTACTAAACCAACAGGAGTGTCTGATGAAGAATGGAAGAAGTTGGATCGGAAGGCAAAGAGCACAATATGATTGTGTGTCTCAGATTCAGTATTACTGAATGTATCAGGGGAAGCTGTGGTGAAGGCTTTGTGGGACAAGTTAGAGACTTTGTACCAATCTAAGTCTCTAGTGAATAAACTGTTCTTGCGGAAAAAGCTGTATAACCTGAGGATGAAAGATGGAGACTCGATGACAGAGCATCTGAATGCATTTAATATTGTGGTAAGTTAGTTAGCATCTGTTGATATTAAAATTTCAGATGAAGATAAGTGCATTAGTTTTTTGTGTTCTCTACCAGATTCGTGGGATAGTCTGGTTATTGCAATACGTAGCAATGCAACTTCCTTGCATTTTGATGAAATAGTCTCATCCTTGCTGACGGAGGAGATGAGACGGAAAAATATGGAGAGCCAAAATGGTGATGCCTTGTCTGTACGAGGGAAAACCCAGAACAGAAACAAATTTAATTCATCGAGTGGGAGATCTAATTCTAAAGGTTGATCTAAATCTCCAGGAAAACCTGTAAAGGTGGTGTGCTGGAAATGTGGAAAGGAAGGGCACTACAAAAGGGACTGTAAATTTAAAGCTCCTGACAAAGGAAAGGGATCTGTTGAGGCTCCTTCTGCAGAGGTGAAAACCACCTCAGATGAAGGTGGGGATGTGTACTTGGCTTCTTCAAGTACACATGTAGATCATGAGGCATGGTTGATTGACTCGGGTGTATCCTTTCACTTCACTCCCCATAAAGAGTAGTTCTACGAGTATGAGAAATATGATGGTGGTGATGTCTTCTTGGGAGATGATAGGAAAGCTAGAATCGTTGGTCATGGAAAAGTAAAGTTGAAGTTGCAAGGTGGAAGGGTTAGGATGCATCCAGGTGTTCTACATATTCTTGCATTAGCCAAAAATCTGATTTATGTTAGTAAGCTGGATGATGCAGGTGTAAAAATAGTGTTCGAGAAGGATACCTGCAAGATGGTTCGGGAGCACTGGTATTGATGTGGGGAGTTCGGATTGGAACTCTGTACAAGCTGCAAGGTAACACTATTATTGATGGGTGCAATAGTTATGTGGTTCTTGAAAGTGGAGCAGAAAATCTAGTGGTCTCTGGAGAGAAGACCATGTTGTGGCATCGAAGGCTTGGACATATTTGAGAAAAGACCCTTCAGATACTTCATGGTAAAGTTATGGTAGAAGGTATGAGTAATAGCTCTCTAGATTTTCATTTCTATGAAAATTGTGTATATGGGAAGTAGAATCGGGTGAGCTTCCCCTCTAGTAGTAAGAGGGTGAAATAGATATTAGAACTTGTGCACAGTGATGTGTTTGGACCTATGAAGGTTCCATCACTGGGTAAGTCTGTGTACTATGTATCATTTATATATGACTTCTCAAGGAATACATGGATATATTTCCTTAAGAAGAAACCTAAAGTCTTTGACAGGTCTAAATAATTTAAGGCTCTGGTGGAAAACCAAACAGAGAAGATGATAAAGGTGCTGAGGACAGATAACGGTGGAGAGTTTTGCAGTAAGGAATTTCAAGAATTCTGTAAGAAGTGTGGTATAGCACGGCAGAAGACTACTCCATATACACCTTAGCAAAATGGAGTTGCAGAAATATTGAATAAGACGTTGATGGAAAGGGCAAGAAGCATGCTCAGTGGTGCCGGGTTAGGACAGGAATTCTGGGCAAAGGCGATGGATACTGCATGTTACGTGGTCAACAGGTCACCTTCATCAGCGTTGGAGGATAAGACTCCACAAGAGGTATGGACTGG
>APFE031013713.1:1739-18109 GCA_000404065.3 Pinus taeda
GACTTCCAGAGCTTGTGAATTGGCTAAGCTTTGGCCTTGAACTTGCTTATGAGTTGGAGATTGAATTTGCTGAGTGTTGGGATTGTTCTAGAGAGAACAAGCATTGTAATTTCATCTTGATTTTCTGGATTAATACAAAACAAATAGTGGGGTTTTGAGTTGTGGCTTTCCTCCGATATTTATTGTGATATGTGCCTTTGATTCTCTTCCTCTATTGATTTTGTTTGCTCAATGTTTATGGGCTTTCGCTGTAAAGAGTAGAAGTAGATTATTGTCTCTTGTTTTAGTAGATTACATGAGCTTGTGAAGCTACAAGTTTTTCTACAATAACACCAAAAATGAAATTCATAATTCGGATAATTGATTAGTCCATGAAAGACAAGTCTTCTCGGACTTTGAGATCTTTATAGAGGAGATAGCCACTTGGATTCTTGACTAGGGCAAACCTAGGGACAAAAGAAGCATTATTACTGAACACTAACCTTATATTGGAAGATGAAGACTCTACTGGGAAGAATATTGATGAATAAACAGGACGGAAAATATAACATATTTTCTAGCTTGGAGGACGTCAAAATATATCAACATAACAAAAAATACCATTTAGATAGGATTGAGGAGAGGATAGCTCATATAGAACTTCATTTCTAGTGAAAATCAAGTTCACATGCTTCCCCGGGATCGAATGATAGAGACACAGCCGTGGGAAATTCTTCAGATACTTGATTCCCCATGTTATGCTCGTTATGTTGATACTTCTTGAATTTTGGACGAGTTACTCTATAGATAGGTGGTCAAAATATCTAGTTTCCCATTTTGGAAAATTGAGACCACCTACCCAAGGACATATTCGCTGATGAATTTTGATGGATATATATGTTTTGCTTGAAATTTAAAGGGAATGAAATTTTAAACTTACAATATGTGTGTGTGTGTGTGTGTGCGTGTGTTAATATTATATGTAAACTAAACATATAATGAATTATACATCATGTAATATAAATAATATTCTTTTTTGTCAACCAAGAAATTACATATCTCCCTCATAATTTTTTTTACTTTCAGTTACTTTATCTCTCTATATAAAGTTGATGTAAAATCAAGGTCAAAATTGAAGTATTTTATTTATAGTGGACATGAATTTTTTTAAACTTGTTAATTACTATTACTATTTTAAACTTGCTAATGTAAGTAATTATTATTTTATTATTTTTAAATGTAACATTACATGACAACATCTCTTCCATATTGGACTATATAGAGCCTATCCGTGCAATAATACATATATAGTTAACATTAAAATATTTTAATCAACATAAACATTTAAATATTTTTTTAATATTTTTTAAGTTGTTGTGATTAGGCTATACAAGAATGTTATTGCCAAGCTTAGGACTAGAGAGGGTTGGTCAGAAGAAATTACATGCAATATTAGAGTTAAGCAAGGATGGCCCTTATCCCCTACATTTTTGGCATTTACATTGATAAGCTAGAAGAGTGTTTGGATGCTACGATAAACCCATGCTCATTAGTATGGTCATTGTTCTTCTCATTTATGTTAACGATCATTCCTTTAGCTAGGATCCATGACAACCTCGACAAGCGGCTTAGAATCCTCCAAGATTACTGCTCTAAGATGGGTATGCCTATTAATACTGACAATACTAAAGTCATGATAATTAAATCCAAAAAGGTCAACTATGACAATTTCATTTATGATAATAACTACTTGGAGAAAGTTTCTTCATACAAATATATGGGAATCAACACACATTGTTAGCTCAATTGGAATTATAAATTTGAGAAAATAATAATTGGAGGCTAGAAAGCTTATTAATGGCCTAAAAATAATCATAATTTAATAGATCTTTTGGCATGAAGTAAAAATAAGCTCCTTTTTGAGACTCTTGTCACCCATGTTATTTAAAATGGATGTGAGGTTTGTGAATGCAGTATATCTAGAGAATCGTGGAGGAAGATTGAGCTAATACAAATGAAATTTATAACCTACAATCTCAAAATGAAAGGAAATATTCCTTACTTTATCCTCTTGATTGAATATAGCCTTCCCCCCATTGAAAGCATGGCTATGAAAAGTTATCTCATGTATAAGAATAATTTATACAACATGGAAGCCAAAAGGTGTCCTAAAATTACTTCTAACTCTATCCAAAACCCCCAACTTTGACACAAGCAAGGCTGCCATAAGGATGCCCAATATTGGCTAGACCATTAAGGGGTAAATGAGGAGATCATCTTGAAGAATAAGAATAATATTAAAAATATTATTATTTCCACATTTAAGGATTAATTGTGGGATGATAAGGAGTTAGAGGGGAAAAGGAAGCTAAGGTATTATAAGGAGGTGATCAATCCCTATCTCAAAAACCAGAATTATCTTTCTGTCTTGACTAGTGCTAAGAAGAAAATGAACATTTTCGAGATAAGAATTAATTCTCATGAGCTTCAAAGTGAAATAGGGCATTGTTCAACTCTTAAAACACCTTGGTCTGAAAGATTTTGTCACCTTTGTGACACTAAAAGGGTTGAAGATGAAAATGATCTTCTCTTGGATTGCTTGACTTTTACTCACATCCATTCTAATTTTCAAAATCTTTGCACCACTACCAACCTTCTTGGCTTGTTAAGTCAGCAAAACTATGTTGATTTAAGAACACTTATCTCCTTTCTTTTTGATAAATAAATAAATTGTTAAATCATTTCAATTAATCTCTTACTTTATTAAGGTCCGATAAACCATATTGGCCTTAGTGGACATTAATCATTGTCATAATCATATTTAACTTCTATATTTTATTGAAATATTACACTTCTCCTATAAATGTTTAATAATGTATAAATATTATAATTAGTGTGTGCATTATAAAAAATTACATGATGACAAATTTAAAACTTATAATCTTTTTTAATTTACATATGTTCTTTATATCATTTTACCTTGTATATTTATTGAAATATTTGCACTTCCTATAATATATATAATTTATATTTAAGTGTGTATAAATATAAATTAAAAAATACATATATATACAAAAATAATAAGCCAAAGTGGTAGCCTAAGTCGGTCTAGAGTCAGACATGAAGTTTCTTTGAATATTATTGCTAGGTCGTGTCCTTGAACTCCGTCACAAGATTCAATTCTCTTTGATTCCTGAAGGCGAGGCCGCAATAGTCAGGCTAACAGTTTACCGATTTACCATTCACTAAATGTGGGGAGCAACTATGAGGTTTCCATGCTTTTCATTCCAAGTATATACTATATATAATTTTATATAATATATTATATATATAGTATAGTAATAATATTATATATCAACAAAATTAAAGATTAATCTTTTTTTAACATAATGTTTTTTATATATTTAACTTTTATAATTTATTGAATATCTACACTTCTAATAATTTATACATTTATTTATTTTTTTGTAATTTAAGTGTCTATGGTATAAATAAAAAAATTAACATATTAAAATTATGAAGATAAAGATAAACAAATAGAAATGAAAAATATTATTAAAGAAAAAAGTGTTGTTCTATGTAAATTAACAACACAACTTCCAACATCCTCCCAAAGCTAACTTAAGTTATATTAGACTCTCCGTCACTATCAAGTTTGACATTCAGAGACAACAATTCATTTTTTTTTGTAAGCTTTTGGAAGTGATTTCTATTAATAAAAGAAGTATTACATAGATAACATTTTTGCTCCTTTGGCCAAAAGATTCACCAAGGAGGCCATTCCTTGAACTAGGTATACAAAAGGACCATCAAAATTATAGGCTAAATAGTAAGGCAATAGACTTTGGCCAATGCCTTAACTAGGTATATAAAAAATACCATCAAAATTCTACATTGGATATTAAGGCAGTAGACATAACCATGAGAAAAAAATCATCAACTGTAACCTCTGTTGCCTTGAAACGTTGTAGGACTATTGACGATCACAAGAAAAAACTAGCAATAGATACCTCTAAACAAATAATGTTTCCCCTACTTCTTAAACGAAAAGGAGATGTGATCGCTGAAGAAAAAGAAAGACCTTCGAAGGTTTGGAGAAAGAACGACGATGACACCATAAGGCTATACCACCATGCGAGACATCCATTCAGGAATAACAAGTACAAAACCCATTAGAAACTTTAATATGAGATAATAATTGGAGAGAGGGGTGACGTATTTTCCTATGAAGAGATGGTTGTTGGAGGTGAAACATTTAGTGGTGGGGAATTGATGATATTTGGGGCGTCATTCTCCTCTGCTAACTCAGTTTCCAAATTGGAGAATACAAATTGTTCCACCTTTGCCAATATGGTGCCAAGGTCATAAAGGTTGAACCAAATGTTCTAAAGAATCCTTTTAATATCTTCTTGTCTTGAAAATAATTTATAGTTGTCTACTTGCTTATCCTAAGGGACCATGTTAGAGTCAATATTTGCATACTACCATCAGTGATCAAAAATCCTCTTTCCATATAATATTAGGGTCCCATTCTGAAGTTTTTGTCATTCCACCTAGGTCCTCATTCAAAAATTTACTCATTGATGGTAGCCCTAGTAAAAAAACCTCACTCTTCCTCAAAAATCAATACTTGCTAGCCCACCTTCATGTCTTACTAAGCATACATTAAATCATAAAAGCTCATTTCATCATGTCTTTATGTCAGTCAAGTCACCATGAAGTCTACTCGCTCAAGGTTTTCTTTAGGTCCTAGGGTTTTCAAGGTCCAATAAAACACCATTTCCATTGCATAATGTCAGCAAGTCTCATAGTGATCAAATAACATCTCTTCAATATCTGAGGATGATTTGTAAATAGCAAATCTTGTTTCAGCATGTAATTTTGATTTTAAATGTAATATTTTTCATTTTTCACTATGTAATTTTATGTCTTTCAAATGTAATAAGCATATGATTTCCAAGCTGCTAATTCAGAGTTCCAAAATCCTAATGGACCAAAAATTCAAAGGTCAAATTATTCTCAATGTATATCAAGTGATCAATTTGTCAAAGAAAAAGTCAAGTGTAAAGGTATAGTTTCCAAGAGTAAGGTGAATGACAAAAGGAAGAAAGTGGGTCCCAAGGCCCAAATCATCAATTTCATGAAGTATAAATGCCACCAAGACATCATAAACAAATTCATTTTCACTCTCAAAGGTTGAGCTCACACTCTCTTGCTTCAACAAAGTCTTGTTTCCTCTTCTACCAAGTAAGTCACACAAATTTTCCACCTCTTTGCACTCCTAAACAACATTTTTTTTAGTGTTTTGGTTCCTAAGAAAAAATTGGCACTTGGGCAAGTGATAAAACCCTAAATCCATCCCTATCCCAAATTTGTTTCCCATAGACCCTACAACACCTTATACATCACTATTAAACCCATCCCTACCCCTACATTATCATTTCCTAGTCCCTAAACCCTTTTCCCATAAAACCCTGGACCTAGGTTTCCAAAATTCCTAAGAAGCCTCCACCATAAACCTATGATTTAATTATAATTCCCAACTCCCTTGAAAATTTAACCTCCTATCACCTTCCATAGCTCCATAATCCTTCCCCTCATCTCCTCAAAATTTTATAGCCCTATCCCTATTCCCTAGACCTATTTCCTCTTCCCATTCCCACCTACCTCATCCCTAGGGTTTCTTAACCAAATACTATGGAGGAAGAAAGAGACTATGTGGAAGAGGAGGATACACAAGAATGAGGCCCACGACTAGAGGGCTGAAAATAGAAGTAGAACTTGAGAGAGAAATAAGATGAACTAGCCAAGGAGCTTACCTTAGGTGAGCAATTTGCCATAATGATCAATAAAAACAGGGAGCAATGGTTTGAGAGAGTTAACAACTATCTTGAGAATCTCCTGAAGAAATCAAAGAAAGACAATGACATATAGAGGAGGATGGAAAAGTATTATTTCCAAAGAAACCAAATAGCAAGGTCAAAACTCAAGAAAGTGAAGTCAAAGATTGAAACCCTAAATATGCAAGAGGAGAAGAGAAAACTTGATATCCTTGTTGAGGCCTCTTTCCATGCTTAAAATACTTCATCAGCAGTTCATGTATCAATTTTGACAAGTTTCTGGACATTTTTTGAAATTTTTGGGGTTTTGTGCAAACTTTGACAATTTTTGCACAGTTTGATTGTCCTATGCGCAGCACCCTAGGCATTTCACACCTTATAGAGGCCTCAAAATGAAAACCCAAGACCACCATTCGATTTAGAAGGCAATAAACATTCAATTTTTACTATTGTCACACGAGAATTGGGCAATCTGATAGGGAGAAATGGCCAACAACACCTCAAAAATCACATTTCTGCCCTCTTTTTCAACTAGGCGTTGTGCATAGGAGAAGTCTTGGGATATTGACTTTTTGGAGTGTCAAATATTATAATTTTTTGGAACCAAGTACATTTCTGGAAACTAGACAGGACAAGATTTCCAATGATCTATCCTGAGCTCAATTTGGACATCAGGAACCCCTTCAAAGGTCAGCTGGAAGATGGCGTTGTGCACAGACCAAAGGTGCTGCACATAGGACTAGAAACTGATATTTTGCTACTTTTTCACACTTTCTCAGTTACTCAAGGAATTTTACAAAGTTTTACTGATGTAATTAGTCAAAATAAATATAAATATCATGTGGATAAGTTACCTAGGGTAAACACACTGGATAAATGTCATCATGAAGTCAAATGTATCAGTTTAATTGTAATTAGGGAGGAGTCACTTGGACCTCCCTACACTCTAGGTATCAGTTCAAACTTTTGTGGATCTCTTTCTCAACTCAAGGATTAGACCCCTGAAGATGAGAGAAGTTTTTTTTTTATGTCTATATCATTCCCTTATTCACTCTTGGAAGAGGTTGGAATCGGTTGGATGTTGTTGTATTGATTAGAGGCACTAGTGTAATCAGTATTTGGCATAAATTTAATAAATGAGTTGCAGCTATTTTGATGGAATACCTGTGGTATGGTATTTTGACATAGTTTCTTCTTATGTTGCATATGTTTGAATGTTTTGTACTCTCATGTTTCATTTCACTTCTATGATATGTTGATTTTCAAGTTGATGAGCAGAATACATCTTACATGCTCTGTTTTGGGGAAATCTTCATAATTTGTCCATTTTCTTCAGTTTAGAAAGAATACATGCTTGTTTTGCTCTTTATAGCACCTCATCGGTCTTATCCATCTCACTCAAGAACCTTAAAGTGTTTGAGTGTCTATCTACCTTGCTCCATCAGATGTCTGCAATCATACCCTTATTTTCCCTGACCTAGTCTCTTTGATCTAATCCTCATCCAACAACCCAATTTCAAACAATCAAACCCTTCTACACATCATAACTAGCCTAAAACCCTAATTGATCCAACCCTCTTTCCTGTGATTTTGTGGAGAGATCCCTCTCTGGCTTGGTAGGGCTAGGAACCAAGTCAAAAGGTTGGTATGTGGTTACCTCAGCTGGACTCTTCCTCAGCCTTAGAGATCCGGACGAGTGATAACAGACCACGCAAAGCAGAGTCTCCATCTGTTGATGAGATGATATGGAATGAATAAAGTGAAATCCATGCTTCCTGAATCTCCCTAGATTTGGGATCCATTTATGGTAATATCCAACCACTTATGAATCAGAGAAATAAGACCTTTCACCGAATTTTTTAGACTCGAGAATGAGTATCTCCTTCCTTACTTCTAGAGGGATGGATTCAAAATAATTCACCATAGACTCCCACCCAAAGAGTCTGTGACGAGAGGAAGAGGAAGATGTCATTCCTCCTTTGTGACTTGGCATTCACTATCGAGGAGCCATGAGAACAAAGAGACACAATTAATTGACATTAGGGAATTGACCATAAGAGAAATATGAACCAAACAATAAACACAAGGGTATGACATTAATAAGGGATGGAGTTAACCCTGCTACTATGATATCATCCCCAAATATATAAGGAGAGATGGGGAAAATTGATGATCCCTAAAGAAATAAGAAAGGACCCTATTAAATTGACACCTTCCAAATCTCTATGAGCAAAGGAACTAGCACTTGAAAATGAGACACATAAGGAAATAATGAGTGATTTGAGCATCTAAAGTTAAGAGGAAAAATTGTCCTATTAAAACCAGATAGAAAATGAACCTAGGTACCATATCCCATACACCAAGACCTGGAAAATAAAGGATATCCCTGTCGGTTCTGAGCCTTGAAATGATGAGGTCAGTAATACTACCACAAATTCAAAATATGGCCATGTTCATATACTGTGAAGGAAGAGAATGAAAAACATTATGCTCCCTAGAAATTCCTTGGAATAAGAAAAGGAAGCCTAGGAGATAGCGAACACAATAGAAACATAAAACCTAAGAACCATATAAGAGAAATAAGGAAACTAACTATCAACTGAATTAGAGTAAGGGTAAGGTATATATTATACACCACACGACTTATCAAAGCCTTCTTCACCACCCCAACAAACGTAATTGTTCTGCCACCTGCAAGAGACCCCTATGCATATATAAGGGAAATTTGATGATGCTAAAACCTGCTCTTGAAAGGTATTTCCAGGGTTTCCAGGGCCACAGGAGGGACATTTTTCATGTTCGACACACTGTTCAAAAATCCCAAACATCCCAGAAATCATGCTCTCATCAATGATCTCACATATTGGAATGTGAGGATCCCCTGGGAGCTCATCTAATCGTTCCAACAAGAACCAAAGAATATATGTTGGAGCATGATAATCCTCGAGGTGAAATGTTATATCATAGTCTTCCATAACCCCGACCACTTGCTCACATTTTTAATGATAGGACCCGAGTGATAAACCCCCAACTTGGTTAGGAGACCATTTCCATACAGTATCATGTTGGAGCCAGGTATCGGGTATGGCACAACAATCAAAGTTCACCATCCCACTCTCCATTCCATGTCTTGGCATGGAAATCATGCCTTTTGTGAGTCATTGGCTATTAGATAACACCCTCATTGGGGACAAAGACAACATTTTGTTAGTGCAGGAAACCTGGAATTTTCTTTGAAGTAGGTTTTTTTAGCCTTGAGCCTTTTTTTTTTTTTTTTTTTTTAATGAACCTCTTTGAATTTTATATGGTTTCATAATGAACTTGAAATGAATTTCAATCTAAGTCATGAGGCTTGAAGTTCACCAAATTTTATTGCTATGTGAATTTATTCAATAAGGTTTGCAAATATCAAGCCGAACACGAGCAAGCTAAACAAGAGCACAAATAATTTCATGAAATTTATTTAAAATTCTATATTCATTTCAGTTTTGTTATGAAATCACATGAATTCAAAGAGGTTCATAATAATAATAAAAATGTAATAAAGTACTAAAGGTTAAAACCTACTTGATTTAAATAAAACTTCATAGATATATATATATATAGACACCAGGTTGCCTGCATTGACAAAATGTTGTCTCTGAATGTCAAATTCGATTTCTTGATGAGGGAGAGACCAATACATGTTAAGTTAGCTTTGAGAGGATATTGACAGTCAAGTTGACAATATTTTGTTAATGCATGCAACCTAGAATTTTCTTTTAAGTAGGTTTTTTTAGCCTTTAGCCTTTTATTGTTTTTTTATTGTGAAACTTTTTGAATTTCATATGGTTTCATAATGAACTTGAAATGAATTTCAATCTAAGTCACCAGGTTTGAAGTTCACCAAATTTTATTGTTATGCGAATTTATTCAATAAGGATTGCAAATATCAAGCTGAACATGAGCAAGCTAAACAAGAGCACAAATAATTTCATGAAAACTATCTAAAATTCTATATTCATTTCAATTATGTTATGAAATCACAGGAAATCAAAGAGGTTCATAATAATAATAATAAGTTATAAAGTATTAAAGACTAAAACCTTATATATATATATATATATGCCAAAATGCTGTCTGAGAATGTCAAATTCGATTTCTTGATGAGGGAGAGACCAATACATGTTAAGTTAGCTTTAAGAGGATGTTGACAGTCAAGTTGTTAATTTACATAGAACACCATTGTTTTAATAATATTTTTCATTTCTATTCATTTATCTTTATCTTCATGATTTTAATATGATAGTTTTTTTATTTATACCATACACATTTAAATTATATAAATTTATATATTTATAAACAATTATAATAGAAGTGTAAATTAAAATATTTTAATATTTAAAGTTTGTTTTATATATATATATATATAAGAGAAGTGTAATATTTCAATAAAATAATATAAGAGAAAACATGTGTAATATTAAAAAAATATTTTAATGTTTATGATGATTAAAATATTTTAATATTAACTATGTATGTATTATTGTGTCAAAAGACACTCTATGCCCTAGTATGGAAGAGATGTTGTCACCTAATGTTAGATTTAAAAATAATAAAATAATACTTACATTAACAAATTAAAATTAGTAATCACAAAAAAATTAATATCCACCATAAACAAAATACTTCAATTTCCACCTTAATTTTGCATCGGCGTTATCAAAGGAAAAAAAAAAAAAATTATTACTTTTTATCAAAACCAAAAAAACTTTATTATATTATATAAGAAATATAACGGTTCCCATAAAAGATACATATTCATATGATTGTGAAGACATGAACGTATCTGACAAAGAGAAATACAGGTCATCAAGATAAGGCCATTCTTGTTCCTGTATGTAGAAACAAAAGATGCAAAGATATTACCATCAGCCTGTAGATACAAGTTCCCCAAAAAAACTTTCCGTCAAAATACAGCTATAAGAAAATACGCTTTTGAAGAAAAACATGACTAAGAAACTGCTAAAGCGAGATTAGAAAGCTAGAGGTGAGAACTCCTGAATAGTGAAAATTTCTTCTTCAGACAGAATCTGCACAAACCATAAACCCGGAGATGAAGAGAGACCCTTTTTTGATAAAGAATATGCCTTTAGATTTTGTGACCTGCTGATATGTTTTATGGAGAAATCATACATGTCATCCCAAAGAGACCTGATCCTATTCATCCAGCCAGTGAGATGAGGCATTGAGATATTGTTTTCCTTGAGCACAAAATCCACCATTACCTTTGAGTCTCCAAAAATCGATACATGCCTGATATCTAGAAAGGAACAAAAAAATAATAGACCAGCAAGAGCCATTGCTTCTGCTTTAGAGTTAGATCCCCGTCCTCCATTCCAATGGATACTGAAATGGCAGGATTCATTAATTAGAATATAAACCCCGCAGCCACAGATGCCTCTCTGTTTAGCACCATCAAAAAACGCGCATGGGAAAGATGGAGAAACCAGGGGACCTGAAGGGAGAACTTCTTCTTTTTCCTTAGGCGCCTTGGAAGGGAAGCTTCCATAAGATAGCATAACCTTAGAGAAAATATCCGCAGGAGAGCAGTGGATGCTGTTGAAAATGGAGTTGTTCCTTGCTTTCCATATGCTCCATAGACAGATAATGAACAACGACCTCCAGATCACTTTCTGTTGGCTCCACCAATAAAATGCATCAGATATAGAGGAGTGAGACATATGATGAACGCTGAACCAATTCTCCACAGATATGTAATTTTTTTTGTTGACAAAAAGATAATATTATTGATATTAGATGATGTGTAATTCATTGTATGTTCACTTTACATGTGATATTTAAAACAAAAATATTGTTGTTGGGGAGATGTGTAATTTATTTCATTCTTAATATGGAGTTGATATATAATATTTAAAAAATATTAATAACAAAGAAATATTTAATGTGACTTATAATTCAAATATTTCAATATGCATGTTTAGTAAAAGATTGTAACATCAAGCATATATATAAAGGGAAAGAGAGATTATTCTTATTTCATCAATAAGTGCCTTGTAAAATACCAATCCTCTAACTCTTAAACTTTCCATTTGTGTGTGTGTCTATATATATATATATAATATATATAATATATATATATATATATATATATATATTATTATATATATAACTTTAACATGATTATTAAATCTTTAAATTGAAAGGATTTCTTAAGAAGTTATAAGGTTTATTGACATAAAACTGGTACAACCATATAAATTAAATGATTGATACTTACATATAAGCATCAATATCTAATAAGCATTAAAACACTTATTTGATGATACATCTCACATTGTAAAATTTTTAAAAAATATCATAAAAACTAAGTAAAGTAGCATAACCATATAAATTAAATGACTAGTAAACAACAATAGACATCATTCTATAATAAACATCAAAACACTTACACTTCGCTATGTAGATTCTTAATCTATAATAAATTTTGTTATAATACCATGTTCCAATACTATGGCTTATCAATACCACATGCCCAAAAACAATAACTCATTTCATATGACACTTGTTCATATGAGGATTTTTTAATTAATCAATTTAATTTAAAGAGAAAAGTGGCATAACTACTTTGACAATAAATTTCAACCTATGATTTGTATTTATTATCATGAATATTCCCTACTATCCACCTGACAATTATTGATAACTAAATTCCAAAATAGAAATGCTTAAGTGCAAAGTTATAACTTAATTTTAAATTATTATCATTATTAATTATATATATATATATATATATATATATATATATTATATATTATATATATATATATTATATATTATAAGTTAAAGATATATACTTGTGAAAAACATAGAACATGATCTTATCCATGGCGATTCATGATAGACATATTTCTTAGAGAGGAAAATTTGTCGTGTCTTTTAACATTAAACGCTCCATAAATTGATTTTCTCTTTTAAACAATGTAATTTTTTTTGTATATGTTCTATTGTCCATTTCACAAAAGAAAGTATTAGTACGAATGCATTACAATATTGCATGACATAAATCATTTAATAAAAAATCTTCAACTCATGAGTTTTCTTTTTTTTTAAATATTCCAAAAATTCATTGTAACAATTTATAAATTTTGGCTTCAATGAATTATTCTTGAATGCATATTTTGATACACAATTGTCTAGAATATACAAATATATATATAAGTATGTATAAGTTCTTTTTATCATAGATTTAGTATTTTTTTTTCTAATACATATTAATTCATTTGCTATAGTTTATTTATTTATTTTTAATGTGGTTTATGGGCCCTGGAGATTGATAACCACTACGCTCACAAAATAATTTTACCAGGCATATCCACTAGAAAGGATTGCTTATTGCTAGCTCAACCATGGACCCTGACCCCTAGAGTTTCGAAAGAATTGAATCTGTGACCTCTCAATAGAAAAAGTGCTTTAACAATGGGGACTTGACCAATTGTGCTAAACCTTGAGGTTAATCCATTAACTACATTTATTATTGCAAAAAATTCTATTCCTTCAACTTAAAATTATATATATGTGTATGTGTGTGTGTGTCTGAGGGGGGCAACTCAATTGGTTATCGAAGTAATATGAGTTGTAAGAAAATTGAGAGATCAAAGGTTCAAATCCCCTTAATTGTAACTCAATTTACGAAGAGGAGGGCAAGCTATAGACCCCTAGAGGTTTACTGATAACTATATGTCAGAAGGTTTCATTATAAAATTATTGAAAAAAGAATTTCAAAATATTTAAACAACCTCCCAACTACAACTTGTAGTAACAGGAATACCTCCTTATTACTGTGAGTTTCCCCCTAGCCCATTTCTATTCTATAAAAATAATTTATTCTAACTTCTTCACTGTTATTTTCTTAGTTTCAATTCTTCCTTTTTTTATACTTCTTCCTAACACCATCTCTAGGTGCTCCCACACAAGAAAGTATCTCTTATTTATATTTAGCAGAATTAGTTTATTTTCCTCCACCTTGCAACTAACTACCAAAAAATAATGATGGCTAATTCTACACCTTAGCCAAGGTTTTTTCATGCTATTATAAGCATATTAACTGAGAAAATTTGGTTTTTAATGTTTTTTTTGTTGGGTGTGGAGCTTGATTATCTTCTGTATTCAAAGGTTTCAGCCGGATGTATAACCCAAGAAGACTATACACCCCTCCACGCAGGGGGGGTGTGGAGGG
Organism: Pinus taeda; assembly: GCA_000404065.3. Classification (NCBI taxonomy): domain Eukaryota; kingdom Viridiplantae; phylum Streptophyta; class Pinopsida; order Pinales; family Pinaceae; genus Pinus; species Pinus taeda. Next base: position 15,798 of record APFE031013713.1, read on the forward strand.
GACTTGTTCCCCCCTCCCCCCACTACAGGGGTCTGGAGGGGTAAATCCCCCCCAGTTGGAGGGTCTGGGGGCCAGTAGTCCTCTAGCAGGGGTTTGGGGGAAGCGCGCCCGATGCTAAAAATAGATGTAAAATTACCTTGTAAAAGTCTAGTAATTTCTAATCAATCTAGGCCATTCATTAGGCAGATGATCTGACGGTAGAATTTATATTTAATTTAGAATTTTTGGCCCTAGAAGGCAACCCCTCACTATATATGAGGGTACTGTATTGCATCTATGTATATCAGTATTTTGAGTGAGGAAGAGAGAGGAGATTGAGAGCGAAGAGGGTGTCACAACGAATCTGCTGGAGGTTGTATTTCTTCATTTTGCTAGATAATATAATAAAATAAGGACTGGTTGTTTCTCCGTGGACGTAGCCCAAACTGGGTGAACCATGTATATCTATGTCTCTCTTGTTTTATGCGTTTTCTGTGTTTATATTTCTGTAATATTTTATGTGTTCCATTCCTTCGTAATATATAATTTTCTAACAACTGGTATCAGAGAAGAAGGTCTATTTGGCTGATAAACTCGCAGGAGAGAAGGGTTTTTGGTTTGACTGGGAGCAATGGCGGAAGATGGTAGGTTTAGGGTTGAAAAATTTAACATCCAAAACTACCAACTGTGGAAGATGCAGATGGAAGATTATCTGTATCAGAGAGATCTGTACCTACCATTGAGGGAAAGACAAAGAATCCGACGAGTCTGACAGACACAGAATGGGATATTCTCGACAGAAAGGCACTTGGAACAATACGGCTATGCCTAGCGGCGTCGGTAGCATTTAATATTTCAAAGGAAATGATAACACAAGGTTTAATGTCGGCATTGGCCAAAATATATGAAAAACCCTCAGCCTCTGAAATAAGGTATTTCTTATGAAGCGTTTATTTAATATGAAGATGTCAGAAGGTGGATCTATTGCAGACCATTTAAAATATTTTAATATAGTTACAAGTCAATTAAGTTTTGTAGGGGTAAATTTTGATGATGAAGTTAGGGCTCTGTTATTTCTATGCTCATTTCCAGAAAGTCGGAATGGCTTAGTTATGGCCATTAGTAACTCTGTCTCTGGATCTAGTACTTTAAATTTTGATGATATTGTCAGTGCAATCTTTAGCGAGGAAATGCGACGGAAAAGCTCTGGTGGGACATTAGGTAATGCTTTGACTGTAGAGACTAGGGAAGAAAAATGGAAAGAGGAAAGAACCGAGGATATCGCAGTAAGTCAAGAAAAGGAAGATCCAAGTCTAGATCAGAGATAGTGTTCTGGAAATGCGGGAAGAAAGGACACCTGAATAAATACTGCAAGTCTCGGAAGGGAAAAGAAGGAGACATGTAGCAATAAGCTAATCATGAAGCAAATGTAACAGGTGATGTGTTGCAAGATGCTTTGATTCTTTCATTAGAAAATATTATTGATGCCTGGGGTGATAGATTCAAGGGCCTCATTCCATGCCAAACCTGATAAGAAACATTTTCATGATTATGTTCAAGGATATTTTGGACAAGTTCGATTAGGTGATGATAAACCCTGTAAAATTGTTGGAATGGGTACAATTTTCATAAAACAACAAAATGGAAATCAATGGTTATTGAAGAATGTAAGGCATGTTCCAGATCTAAAGGAAAATCTAATTTCAATAGGGCAGTTGGGAGGTGAAGGTTGTGTAAGTACTTTCACAAATAAAACCTAGAAGGTCACTAAAGGATCCCAGGTAATAGCGAAAGGAGAAAAGGTTGGTACATTGTATTTATGCAATGGTATTTCTAATTCTGTTAATGCTTTAACCTCTACAGGAGAAGATACGGCATTGTGGCATCATAGGCTCAGGCACATGTGAAAAGGGGATGAAGATTCTTCACTCAAGGAATTTATTGCCAGGTTTGAAGAATGTTGATTTGGACTTCTGTGAGAATTGAATTTATGGAAAACAGAAGAGAGTCAGATTTCTCAGAGTTGGGAAAGAAAAGAAGAGCGAAAATTAGAGCTTGTGCATACAGATGTATGGGGACCTGCTTAGGTATCATCTCTCGGTGGCTCTCGTTATTATGTTACTTTTATTGATGATGCAACTAGAAAAACTTGGATTTATTGTATTAAGAATAAATCCGATGTATTTGATACTTTTAAGAAATGGAAAGCTTTGGTTGAGATTGAGACGGGAAAGAAATTGAAGTGTCTTAGATCAGACAATGGAGGTGAATATTGCAGCAAAGAATTTGATAGGTACTGTTCAGAGCATGGAATTCACAGAGAGAAGACAGTT
>APFE031013713.1:18119-48831 GCA_000404065.3 Pinus taeda
TTCCTTGGATGGTGGTATTCTAGAGGAGGCATGGACAGGTAAAAAGGTAAACTACTCATTTTTAAAGATTTTTGGTTGTGAAGCCTTTGTCCACATTAATAAAGAAAATAGAACAAAGCTTGAGGCAAAATCAAAGAAATGTACCTTTATTGGATATGGTGTTAATGATTTTGGTTATCGCTTATATGATTATGAAAATCACAAATCATTAGGAGCAGAGATATAATATTCAATGAAAAGGTCTTGTATAAGAATCAGTTGCAGGAAAAGAAACAGGAAAAAGAAAACAGAGAATACACAGTGCTTGACGATATCACAGGAAAAGTGATGGTGCCTGAAAATCATAATGATCAACAGCCAGTACAACAACCACAAAAGTAAAAAGCACTTCAAACACTTGAAAGTGGTGTTATAAGATCTACTAGGATAAGTAGGCCCCCTGAACGATACTCTCCTTCATTATATTATGTATTGTTGACTGATTCTGGTAAACCAGAATGTTATGAAGAAGCAGTGCAGGTAGAAACCGGGAAGAAGTGGGAGAAAAACATGAAATAAGAGATGGACTCCTTAGCACATAACCAGACTTGGGACTTAGTTAGGTTGCTTTCAGGTAAAACAACATTGCAGAATAAATGGGTTTACAGGTTGAAGGAAGAAGATGGAGGAAAACAGAGGTACAAGGCTAGACTTGTGGTGAAGGGGTTTGCACAGAAGAAAGGTATTGATTTTGATGAAATATTTTCTCCTGTTGTTAAAATGACTTCAATCATAAATATTTTAAGTCTAGTAGCAGTTGAAGATTTGCATCTTGAGCAGTTAGATGTAAAGATAGCCTTTCTCCATGGGGATTTGGAGGAAGAGATATATATGCAGCAGCCACAAGGATATGAGGTAAAAGGGAAGGAGAAACTTAGTGTGCAGGTTGAAGAAGAGCTTGTATGGCTTAAAACGGGCTCCAAGGCAGTGGTATCTAAAATTTGACAGGTTTATGTCTGAACAAGGTTATACTAGATGTCACTCTGATCATTGTGTTTATCTAAAAACGCAAAATGATGGCAGTTATATTATATTGTTATTGTATGTAGATTACATGCTTGTTGCAGGTTCAAACATGCAGGAAATAGATGTGCTCAAAAGGAAATTGGAAAACCCATTTGCAATGAAGGATTTGGGTGTTGCAAAACAAATCCTTGGTATGAGAATAACTAGAGATAGGAAGAATCGCAAGTTAACATTGTATCAAAGTGAGTACATAGAAAAGGTGTTGAAAAGGTTTAATATGCAGAATGCAAAACCAGTTAGTATACATTTGGCTATCCATTTCAAATTAAGTAAGGAGGCGTGTCCCAAGACTCAGGAAGAAATGGCTCATATGTCTAAAGTTCCATATGCATCAGCAGTTGAAAGCTTAATGTATGCAATGGTCTGCACAAGGCCTGATATTGCACATGCAGTGGGAGTTGTAAGCAGGTACATGAACAATCCAAGAAAAGAACATTGGATGGCAGTAAAGTGGATTCTTAGGTATTTGGGAGGTGCCACAAATCAAGCATTATGCTTTGGTGGTTCAAACATTGCTCTACAGGGATATGTTGATGCAGGTATGGTAGGTGACAGAGATAACACGAGGAGCAGTACAGGATATGTATTTACTGTAGGTGGAACAACTGTCAGTTAGGTTTCAAAAATCCAAAGTGTTGTTGCTCTCTCAATAACAGAAGCAGAGTATGTTGCTGCTACAGAGGCTAGTAAAGAAATGATTTGGTTACAAAGGTTTGTGGATGAATTGGGTAAGAAGCAGGAGTTGGGCAGGTTATACAGTGACAGCCAGAGTGCCATACATCTTGCAAAGAACTCTGCATTTCATTCCAAGACTAAACATATACAGGTCAATTATCAATTCATACGATCAGCATTGGAAGATGGACAACTGAAGCTGGAAAAGATACACACTAGCCAGAATCCTGCAGATATGCTAACAAAAGTTGTAACTAGGGAGAAACTAAGAATATGCTCAGTTTCAATTGGTCTTCAAGTATGATGAAGAAGATGAGAAACAACCAGGTCCAAAGTGGATTCATTGTCTAGCAAATGAAGTAGCGATGGAGTTGCTATAATCAGTCTCCAAGTGGGAGATTGTTGAGTGTGGAGCCTGATTATCTTCTGTATTTAAAGGTTTCATCCTAATGTATACCCCAGGAAGACTGTACACCCCTCCATGTGGGGGGGTGGGTGCGGGGGGGACTTGTCCTCCCTCGCGGGGGTCCGTGGGGGTAAATCCCCCCAGCGGGGGGGTTTGGGGGCCATTGGTCCCCTGGCAGGGCTTCAGGGATAGCGCCCTCGAAGCTAAAAATAGATGTAAAATTAGCTTGTAAAAGTCTAGTAATTTCTAGTTAATCTGGGTCGTTCATTAGGCTGATGATCTGACAGTAGAAGTTATGTTTAATTTAGGGTTTTTTGCCGTAGAAGGAAACCCCTCACTATATATGAGGGAATCGTATTACGTCTATGTATATCTATATTCTGAGTGAGGAAGAGAGAGGAGATTGAGAGTGAAGAGGGTGTTACATCGGATTTGTTGTAGGTTGTATCTCTTCAGTTTGCTGGATAATATAATAAAAGGACTGGGTGTTTCTTCGTGGACGTAGCCCAAACTGGGTGAACCATGTATATCTGTGTCTCTCTTGTTTAATGTGTTTTCTGTGTTTATATTTCTGCAATATTTTATGTGTTCCATTGATCCGTAATACATAATTTTCTAACATTTGTCAAATTTTAGGTTAACCCTGAAAACAAATTCCTCAAAATACGTCACCACTATTATTATTTTAAAACATAGTTTTTTTTTCACACGTGGTTTAATTAGGAAGTTATCAAACCTATTTATATATATATATATATATATATATATATTATATATAATATATATTATATATATATATATATATATATAATATATTATTTTACATAGTTAAAATGTTCTATAAAACTAATAACTATATCATTATTATTTTTTAATAAAATAAACCATACTAAATTACTTTCATATTGGGTATCACATACCTTATAATTGAAAGTACCAGGGAGATTTGTAATTATTTCAATGTTTAATATCGATTTGACATGTAATATTTAAACAAATAATAATAATAAAAATAATTAAATATTTGTATTTAAAAATATTAATAATCAACACACACACACACACACACACACACACACACATAGAGAGAGAGAGAGAGAGTTCATATATATGTTTTTGGAGAATGTGGATCATAAATAAAATATTTCAAGGTCAATTACGTATATTCATAAAACAAGTGAAAAAAAAATCTTATAGTTAAAACATTTCATTAGTGTATTGCTCAAAACCATCATAGATTCATCTAATTCCATATCTACCAAGAGCCAAGAGGAATCAAATATCTTAAGGTGAAAACTATTTTTAAAACTTTGCACTCAAAAAAAGGCTTTCATATAGAAATATCTGATACAAGTTGAGTTAGATGGATCCATGCTGGTATAAAGCAATTGAAAATAAATAAATAAACTTCTCATGGTTGAAACATCTTATTGGTGCATCATTCAAAATGAAAATGATGTGTAATTCCTTCCACGTTCACCTTAGAGTTCACATATAGCATATACATAGAGAAAACCAACATAGATCCATATGAACCTAGGGTCTATCAAGAACAAGAGGGATCAAATCTTTAAAGATGGAAACCTTTCTTCAAGTTTTTCACTTGGTTCCCTCTAGAAGTTTGATAAATTCAAGATTAAATAAATCTACATTGATAAAATATTGAAATGATATATAAAATTATCTCTTTAAATATTAATAAAAAAAATTGAACACATAAAATTATAATAATACATAATTATTGTTAAAAATAAATAAATATATTTTAAAAACAAAAATTAAAAATTATAGGTATAATCAAAATATTTACAACTATCAAAATGTTAGTACCACAAATAATTTAAATTTAAATGTAAGTTACCACAAAACGTCTTCTTGATGATGATTAACATCCACTAAGACCGAATATTGTCTATCATACCTTAAGAAGACAAAAGATTACTTGGAATTCTTTATAATTTTATTTCCAATCTCCAAAAGCATCGAGAAAAGTTTTCCAAGATTTCCATAGTTTTGTTCAGTTAAAAGTTCAAGAAGGGTGGTAGTGTGACAAATATTTTGAAACTTATATCTAATATGAGTATAATCTAGGCAATCTAAGAGAAAGTTCTTTTCATATCTAACTCTCTTAGTGTCAAAAAGGTGACAAACTCTTTCATCCTATGGTGTTTTGGGAATTTAACAATGCTCGATTTCACCATGGAGCTCATGAGATTTTTTTTTATAACTTTATAAATGCTTATTTTATTCTTTACATTATTCAAGATAGAGAGATACTTTTGAATTTTAATATTTAGCATCCCATAATTTCTTCTTAATTTTTGATGTAATAATATTTTTAATATTATCCTTATTCTACAAAATGATCCCCTCTTTTATCCCACGATTGGGCATATTTATGTCATCTTAGCTTGAGATGGAGATGGTTTTAGTTATATTTAGAACAATTTTTGGAAATCTCTTTTCTTCCATGTTGTTTAACCTCTTATTATACATAAGATACCAAGAGATAGCTAGGTTTTCAATGGGGGGAATAATAATTTTGATGAGGAGGATTGGATAAACTACTTTTGTATATATTTTATCTTCCTTCATGACTCTCTAGAGATACTTCATCCCCAAACCTCACACCCATATAAAATAACATGGGTGATGAGAGTCTCATAGAGGAGTTTTCTAATCCCATTACCAAACATCTGCTAACTTACAATTGTTTTCAGGTCCATAATAATCTTTCCATCCTCCATTTATCCTTTTCTCAATGCAATAATTCTAGCTGAGCTTGTGATGGATATCGATTCCAAGACATTTATATGAAGGAACTACCTCTAAGTTGTTTTTGTTGCCATATATGAAAGTATCGTATGTGATATTTCTAGATTTAATTATGATAACTTTTGTTTTGTCAGTATTAATAGCCATGCCCATATTGGAATAGAAATATTGTAGGATTCTTAGTTTCATGGTAAGCTCATAATGGCTACTTGCCAAAAGAACACTATTATTAGCATAAAGAAAAAAAGTGATGACTATACCATTGAAAATATGGCCAAAATAACTTGAGTCTTTAAAACATTCTTCCAACTTATCAATGTATATTCCAAAAAGGGTAGGGGACAAGGACACCCTTGCTTGACACTGATAGTGCAATTAATATCTTCTCATCAACCTTCAGTGGTCCTAAAATTGGAAATAATGTTCTCATACAACCTTGTCACAACAACCGTCAACTTGAGAGGAACATTTATGTCTTCCAACCTCTCCAAAGGTTTATCCTAGGAACTATGTTAAAATATTTTCTCAAGTCAATGAAAAGGAGATCAATTTTATTATTTCAACATTTCTCTAAAAAAATCTTAAGAGTCAACTATTTCTGGAATTTCATTCTGTAGGACAAATCAACCATATTACATAGTGAAATTCCAGAAATATCTGACAATATGATTAACTGTGGAAGTCTCCAATCACTCAAATCTTAAGAGTAACAAGGTGGTCCATAGTTGAATGATATGTCCTAAAATTTTCTTGGAATTTATCTCTTTTATCATGTCTTTCTAGCCATGGGTTAATCTTATTTTCCAAAATAATTCCCTACAACTTAGCTAAAAGAGAGCTAACAGTAATTTTCCTATAGTTGAGAGAATGTTTTTATCCCTACTTTTAGAGATAGGTACAATGAGGCTCTATGTATAAGACTTAGGGAAGCCTTACTTTATTGCCAAATTGAAGAGATTGTGTGGGTGAAGGATGAAGATGGGCCCTTCCATTTTAAAAATTTCAGATTTGTAGCCTTCAATGTGCTTAAGCTTTCCCACTTTTGAGCCTCTTAACCCCAAACTCTATTCCTTCCAAATGTTGTCCATGGTGTTAGGGATTCATAAATATTTTTAATATAGGAAGCCAAGTTCTTCAATTGAATCCTATTATTTTCTTTAGTTTATGAATAATACTTTCCTCCAAAACAGTCTAGGGTTTGTTTAAGATAGGTGCAAGAATTACTCTTGATTTTTATTTATGTAACTCCTTTTCTTCCTTTTAAAAAGGTATTTGTACTTATTTATCTTATTGAGCTCTAAGATTCATTAGAAGCATCCCTATTTGACTTTTTAGCAATTTTATAATCATAATCACATGAAGGGTAGATTGTTCTATTATTCATTTTACTTGATACCTCGACATAGAAATTTTTAATGGAAGTAGAGAGGATTGTAGTAAAATGATGATGGAGGTATTCGATGTTTTCCTCTTAAGTTAATAGGTTTAAGTCCCTATTTAAATCCTCTAAGAAGACATCAACTTTACTTTTGTCAAAAATAAGGTGCCTTTTAATTCTGAAAATGTCTTTATTGGGGCTTTTGTGCATGGAAAGGTTTAGGGTAAGGATAAAATTATATGAATAGATCCAAGCTCATGGTCATTTAAGAGGTCAAATTTTAGTTGGTTTTTGGAAACAAGGATACAAAATTCACATAATCTATGATACTATTTCTAATCTCATGGATATAGGCCATCTTGTTGGAGTTTGGCCACTTAATTATGCCATTGAAAATTACTAGGTCTGGAGAGCTCCAAAGCTTGACTAACTTGGTACTAAACAAATTCTTGGTCAAGTCTTAAAACTTTATTTTGTATCTACTAGATAAAACAAGGACATCATCTAGCAATAGAGGATTAGAGTTGGAATTATTGCATATAATAATAGCTTGGTTAGTTACAATTCTAACATTAAAGTCTCCCTTTATAATTTTAAAGAAACAAGAATATAATATTTCTTATATTTCTAAAATTTGTTTTATGAGCATAGTTGTTACATATGATCCATCATTTGAAAAATAAAAGGCCTCATTCTACACAGATTTCTAGTCTGTTTTCTCCCACAGACTCAAAATTGTGATTGCCTTTTGCTCTTACATCATGAATCCTACATGTGTAAATATGTTAAAGGCTAAAAAAAAATGAGACAACATTTACATGCTACCATATTTATAACTCTGATCTTGGAGATTCATCTTCTCCCCTTGCTCCTCCTGTTGTGGGGTTGTTTCTTTGTTAAAATATGGAACACCTTGAAAAATTGTTGATGATTCATTGCTTGAGGAGGCTAATTCCATCGATCTCATCTTTATTTACATTTGTAGAACTTCTATTGTTGTCAAGGCTATTGAGGTTTTCTTCATTCTTTTGCATAATGGACCTCTGGTCTATGAGTAAATCCATAACTATATAATGGTTGTGTTATCTCCATCTCGCCCAAAATTTCCTTCAACGAATGGTGATGATATGTAAGACCTATAAGGTAGTGAAAGAAACCTATTCCCAAATGCTTAATCTCAAGATACCATATAGCGGGTCCAGAGGAAAGGAGGATTTGCAAAGAAATTAAAAGATTTTAAAGCATTCGGGCTAATGTTCTAAAGGTTCGATTCATGCTTATAAACAACGTAGCTCAAAGCTTGGGCCGCCCTCCATCCAAATCCACTGATACATAGAATCAACTCTGGCAACATACATGCAATAGGGTTAACAAAGGAGCAGTCCCCCGATTTTGAAAATTCAAGGCCCATCCAATGGTCGCAATCCATTTCGGTGCCTAATGAAGAGTGCGTCTGATCCATAATGGAGCCCAGCATAACGGGGTGGGGACCACCCACCAGGCGTTATTCACCCATTTACTCGATGATGCTCAAGGTATCAAGTAAAAGGTAAATGGTAAATGGTAAAGGTTATGGATAACTCATACCTCTGCTTGAGCCCTTCCTCCATCACCCCATACCAATACTTGATCATCACGTGTCTCCCTCCACCTGAGCCCATCCTCTGCCACCTGGGTAATTATCCTTGTCATTTGCATAAATCCCCTAAACCCTAAAACTACCGCCCGACAATGAACTTTCAGTCCTAGTCAAAGAACCTACTGGTTGGATTGCAATGCAAGATTCACCTCTCTGCACACTCCTAAAGGTCAAAGACACCTCACAATGTTGTTTTCATTCCTCCCTATAGGCTCCATGTAACTAGACACCCCAACCTCCTTGTCTATTACTTTTGTTTTACTCATAGGAATAAAGAACACAACATCTGAAACTTACAACACCCATGAGGTCAAAAGCACCGATGTCGAGCCTTTAACGGACACCGAAACCAAAACATCGAACCTTGTTTGTCCCTTCCCACACACAAACCTCTGATATGAAATGTTTGCCAACCATGTAAGGAATGAGGACCCTTTTAGGGTTGTTAATTTTGCACTGTATTACCAAATTTCTCCTCCAATTCATCACCTCCATGAGTTTGTAACTTGGCTATCCAATTCCTATCAAAAGAATAAGAACTGCTTCATTTCTACTTCAGGAGTTGTAATCCTTGAGATAAATCCTCTCTTAATCCAAAGAGCTCTGAATTTCCATGAATTCTCCATTATGCATATGTTCATAGATGCTTCCCTAGCCAGCCATTTCGGAGTGCTACCATCTAGAGAGTAGCAATCATTCTTGGGTAAAATCCTCTCTCTAGAGGTCAAAACCCTGCCCTCAGATATCTAATTTCCATCTACTCTCTTTCGAGCATCAGTCCAGCCTATTTTAGCCGCAATTGCTTGTCTAATGGGTGAATACACAGCCCTAAAAATAAACAGGGCCGCTTTGGGATGTTTACATAAAATGAAACAATATGGGTGTCCACTTAATATCCCAAGATACATTTCAGCTATTCTAGGGTCTCCTCTTATTTCCACTACTACTCATTGTTGTTCTACCTGTTCCTATACACTCACATTGAAGAGTTTCAATGCCTTCACCTGGATGTGTTTTCCCATAACGAAGAGCCAAATTCAGTCTTTGACTAGAATATCTCAGTGAGAAAGAGACCTGGTTTGGGTGGGTACTCTCATTTCATTTGGTCTTTCATGGCTATTGCTTACCAAATCATCCATGGGACCCCACCTCCTAGAATCTTCCAAGAGAAAAAGCAGTTCCTCCAACTCAATGAGAAAGCTACAATTGGATACTAGTAACTCTATGAGGATCACATAGAAATTTGGGTTTACAGATGTGAACTCCCTCCATATCATCTGCCAGTATTTCTTCCTATGAGGATATTCACCCTCGAGTTCATCAGACAAATCCTCAGTGTAGACCTACTCCACTTTGTACCGGAAAATAAAGGTTACATTTTTAAAATGGGACAACCAATAGGTCCTTTTGTGATAAGTACCAAACATGCCTTCAAAATAGTTGAGGCCCTACTCGAAGCCATGGAGTTTGAAAGGGAAAAATTTGGCATTACGATCCCCAAGGAATCCTTGCTCGAAGAATGGAGTAGATTAAAGCCTCAACTTATATACATGACCCTAAGACCGAGTTTGAATGGAAAGCTAACTTTGATTCCTAGCCTCTTAATATAGAGATGGAGACTGAATCCCCAGTCAGCAAGGACAAAGCACAAAAGAGGACTGTTGACACTTTAGGGACAACTAACATGGAAGAGGTGCATGTTCATAAAAAGGCAAGAAGTCAAGGGCCTGAACAGGAACATGAATAGGAGTAGGAAGAACAATGTATTTAGCTAGAAACCCAAGTGTCTGATAGCCCAGGTTTCCAAATCAATATGAAAATACCACCAGTTGCTTCATCTACATCCTCGACTGAGGTAGCTGACCCAGAATCAGAGAATAGTCTTTATGCTGCAAGAACAAGTTGGTCATAAGGGAAGGCCATCCAAGTGAGAACATGAAAGAAAAAGAAAATTTACACCAAGAAATTTCCTCTAATATAACTCCTCGTCACACCACAGTACTCGCTGCAATGGAACTAGAGAAAGAGGAGATGAAGATAAGATTGCAACATCCTTCAATCCAAACCCTATCTTTTGGCCCTCAGTTCCAGGATTTGTATGTATCTTTGGATTTAACTAGTGTCCCCTTGTAAGATAAAGTCAATTTTACCCAGACAGGTTGGAGAAATGTTGTATAACGGCATTAACAAGCACCAGATGACCATCAATCAAGCTCAAAATTATATAGAGAAGATCTTTGAAAAGGTAAAGATGGAGAAGATAAATTCCCAGGCGATTTTTCAACAGAAGGAAGTATATAAAGAGTTGATCATGAAGATGGGGGTGGATCTCAAGGATAAGACAACAGTAGCAGCTATCTTGCAGGCCACTCAGAAAGAGAACCAGGAGTTAAGGCGACAATTAAAGATGCCTGGAGGTGAGCACATTCAAAATATTGAGTTGATTCACGGCGAAAAGGAGAAGGAGGTCCTAATGCAAGAATTGACCGAGAGCAAGAACAGAGTTACCGCCTTGGAGGAGATATTGACTAATTTACAAAAGAGAATCGTTGCTCGTGTTTGCACATGAATAGTGCCTAAAGACCCTCAAAACCCCACTAATCGCCTCACTCAAGCATTGACTGAGGTATGACTATCTAAAAGGGAGTTATTGAAGGCTTAGAGTGACTTAGATGCTTCCAGAGCTCAAGTAGCTCAGACAGAGAAGCTGCTCCAAGATTCAATTGCAAATACAAACAAGATCACTAGAGATCTATAAAGTGCCACTCAAGAAAAAAAGGAACTAAGGACCTGGCTCAAAGGAAACATGGCTCTCATTGAGACTAGGAAGTTGATCTTGGATAAGATCATTTACGGGATCAAACAAAGTGTGGAATATATAGCCTTGATACAAGACCCTTCTCTCCTCAATGGAAAACAGGCAAGCATTACCAACTCTTAATATACTAATTCATTTCTTAACTAAGAGGTCAATTAAGGAGCTAAGGCCACTAGATATAGCTGATAGAATGGGTGCGGTGGTAGATATTTCTAAAGTAATTTCAAAGGAAGAAGCCAGAGCAAGAGAGGAATGGAGTCTTACAAAGCTACAAAAAGATGTGGCAGCTTTCGATGATGATTTCAACAAGATTGTTAAAGCTAGGTTACCTAATTTGTGGGGGCCAAATGGAGAGTTGTTCACACAAGAGCTATATAAACATAAAATGGACAAGATCAAAAGTAACACTAGAGCAGCCCCCGAGAAGGCATTGGTCCTCAAAGGAATAACCATAATAAATTTCCTTGACAAAGAATTTAATCTTCTTGAGCTGGTTAAAAGTAAATTTCAACGAAAATTGGACTATTCAGGGGTGATCCATCTTCGGCTCCATTATAGACAGTTCAACTCTATCCCTCTGCCTCCTTTAGCCATGTGGTAGCAATGCAAACAATTTTCCAACCCCCCACTACTTCAGATAGTTCATCCTCTTGTTTCAACTGTTTCTCACCAAGCCAACAACGTCTCGTCATTCCTAAGAGATTACTCTTATTGTGCTAGCTATGGCCTTTTTATTTCACTTTTCAGTTATTTTTACTTTATGCTTTACTATGTTTTTGTCAAGACATTTTATTATGGTTGGAATGGCTATGCTCTCATGCATGCTATAATTTTGATATGTGATTTTTGCAATGATGGAAAAGATCAAGAAAGAATATTTCTTTAATGGCCTATGGTTAAAAGGTCTTTTTTATATATGATCTCCACGAATGAAGATAGGTTCAGAATTTTGGAACGAAAACTTTGTGTTATTTTTGGGAACGTTTTTTCTTCTTTGAAGAATGTATTACTTAGATTATTAATGAAAATTCGATCGCTATTCCTTCGTTCAAAGATTACAGTATGTCTTCTCTCTGTTGTAATTTAATAATGTTCATGTTCCCCTCAGATTCCACGTTATGTAGGTGCCGAATATATTTATTTCTTTCTTTCAAATTCACTTGAGTCAAGATGTTGGCACAAATGTCTGTATAAGTCTTTGGAAACTAAATCTTTAATTGTTCTCCGTGAATCTTTGCATCCATTCCTTTTTCATATTAATCATGTCTTTCTAAATCCAAATAAGTGTGGAATTCTCGATATTTCGAGCTCTACATGATGGGTTACTTCCTCTCTCTTTTTATAATTTCATATTCATAATAAAGTAATTGATCTGTAATTCCTTGAGTGGTTTAGCCTCCTTCTATTTATCATTTATGCTGTTTTGTATCCTACATATATGAATGTATAAAGAAAACATATATTATGTCTTTATTTAATTATTGAACCAACTAAATTCTCTTGGTAAGAAATGTTATTAGTGATGTCTCTATGCATTGAAGGATTATCGGAGACACACTAGATCAAGATGTTCTAGGCATTAGTCTCTCAGAAATCAAGAGGTTGTCTCTAAAATCGACAACATCTTTTGGTGTCGTTTCCAGATAACGTATTAGAGGAATATTCCCCTAGGATACGACATTCAGGCACTCTTTGTTAAGGTCAGCGAAGACGTCCAAATTGCAAATTCATCACCTTGGAGACTCCACAAATCTTGATATCAAAAATGTCATCCTGGCTTTTAGAAAACCCCACACTCGCTTAGATACCTCTCAACATAGAGCTACATCTGTATCTGACCCAGAAAATTTGATTTCCAGAGGAGTTTGGAAGGAAAAAACCCTGCTACTGACGCCAATGTCTCTTCATTTCTTGAAGCCTCCTCATCCAGCTCCCAAAATGCCATCATTTATTGCTCGAAATTTACTCCTAAGGTCCTAACCTGTCCTTCTGAAAATGATCTAACACACCATATTCTTCCATCTGAAGTAAAGGAAGAAGAGGTCTTAGTTAATACTACTTCTTTCTCATTTCCCCTTCCACTCGAGATCAGAAAGGGAAAAGACATCCTTACTAAGATTCATATTCATCACATAAGCACTTCTAAAGCTCCCAACCCATCTACTTCAACTGTTGTTGTCTTAGCACATATATCCCTAGTAAATCTTGCTCCACCACCATTATTCCCGATGGTGGTCCCAAACTTCTTACTGAACAAGTATGCCCCTCTAGGCCTGCCTCAACCTCTAAGTGCCATGCCTTAGGACTACCTCAAGCTTTTACCTAGGTTCAATGGGGAGGATGAGACCATTGCATAAAGACACATCGAAATTTTCTGTGCATTTTCATAAAATCTAAACGTGGAACACTTAGACGTGGTACTAAGGCTTTTTGTTTAGTCCCTCGATGGTGAAGCCAGAAAGTGATTTAAATATTTACCAGATGCTTCCATTGCCACTTGGGAAGAGCTAGAAAACTCCTTTACATAGAATTTGGGTGAAAAAAGAGACCACAAATATGTCCTCACAAATTTTAATGCTATAAAGAAGAAACTAGACAAAGATATCTCAAAGTTTATAGAGAGGTTTAATAAGCAGTATAACAACCTACCCATTGAAATAAAACCTCCCCAGGCTGCTACCTAGGTAGTATTTGTAGGGGAGTTTGAGTCAAAGTTTGGTTTTACTCTAAGGGAAAGGAAGTCTCGCACGTTGGACCAACTCTGAATTGGTGCCCTCGAGGTGGAGGAAAATTTCACATCCGCCAGGAAATCAAGAGGTAAGATTGACCCTATGGAAAAGAAAAAGGGTAAAGAGGAAACATCCTCCTCTGGTTAGGCGAAAGATTCATAGGAACTAATTTTGGAAGAAATGGATAAGTTGATAAAAATGTTATCACGTAAATTGGTATAGCTTGAACTGGAAAACAAAAATCTCCCCAAATAGAATTCCCAAAGCCCAAATCGAGGCTTTAATCCACAATACCGAAGGCAACCTTTAAATATACTAAAAAGGGAAATAAAAGATCAACTCAATCAGATTCCCCCCTCCATTATACATATAGGATGATCCAGATGAACAGTCACATGACACCCATGAGATTTAGGGTAACTTGTACTCTTCTTTCTCTAAAGGGGAATAAGAAATCATAACTTTTCATGAAGCAGGGCAGGATATGGATGCAACAGTCAATGAGGAGGAAATAGGTGACTATTGCAAAACGTTTGTAGATTTCATGCACACATAGCTGCATATGAAGTATGATCTCAGATCCTCAAGAAAAATGTCAAGGGAACATGACCAGCAAGAGAGTGTTTCTCCCCAAGATACCCCCACATCTCCTGATAAAGGAAAAGGGAGACTAGACCCAAACACGTCCAAAGTAAAAGACTCTCTAAATCAAGAGGGCAGTGAACCTGAAGAACAAATAGAGGAGAAGCCACCAGTCCCTTTGAAATAAACGTGTGAAAAAGAAAGAGAACAAATAGAATATGGTGGCATTGAGAAAGACCAAGTTGTCTTCAACCTTCAAAAGGAACTCGAAAACGTAAAAATCCTTGTTCCTTTAATTGAACAACCCCATGACTGTTTAAACCTCCAAGAAGAAAGACCTATGGTTGTTTTTTGACCTCATGTCGAAGAACAAGGTACTTCTACTACACCTGTCTATGTGACCCTTGTAATACATGATCTCTTACTTCATAAATGCATGCTAGATTCAAGAGCCTCACATAATCTGATGCCCTTAACTGTAATGGAGAAACTTGGTTTACAAATTACTAAACCTTACAAGGACCTTTACTATTTCAATTCTAAGAGAGTAAAATTCTTGGGAATGATAAAGGACCTAGTAGTGAACCTGGCTCAAATTCACGTTAAGAGCGTAGTAATGGATATAGTGCTAGCTAATGTCCCTACAATATTTGGCATGCTTTTATCTAAGTCTTGGGGTTCCAAAGTCAAAGTTTCCATCAAGTTAGATCTGACTTATGCCACCATTCCCACCTTTGGGGATGAAGAAATAAGATTGTATAGAGAGTCGAGGTTTGTGAAGACAGTGACTAGAGCTGAGGGTTCGAAGAATTCTCCGGTATATGGGAAAGAGAGCAATCTTTCTTGTATGCTTCTAGAAGAAGATGATATCATTTCATAAGAAACATAGGTACATCTAATAGTCTAGTTAGATGATCAACATAAAGAGAAAGTCAAAGTATGGAAATTATATTTTTATGGGGCTAATTCCAAAGAAGGAAATGGAGCAGGGGTGTTGTTGGTATCGTTGAGGACATATTGATCCTACTTTCATTTAAGCTGGAGTTTGGAGCCACCAATAATGTGGTAGAATATGAGGCATTGCTCCTTGGGCTGCAAACAACAAGGTATATGAATATTGAGTTCTTGACGGTATATGGGGATTCCGAGTTAGTGGCGAAGCAGATTAAAATTTAGTGTCATGCTAAACACCCCATATTGAGGACTTACAAAAATGAGGTATGGGACTTGATAGATAACTTATTTTTGGCATTCAATGTTCAATTTATGCCCAGGGAAGGAAACATAATGGTTGATTCCCTTGCTATAGCTACGAGAAACTTTAAGCCTACTCAGAACCCACTTCTCAGGTATGAGGTCAAAGTTAGACACATACTCTTTATACCCGATAATGTGAAGTATTGGCAGGTATTTGAGGACAATGAGTAGATCAAACGATTTATAGAAGTGGTTGGGGAATTTTCTAACTTAGCTATCGACCAAGAAGAAGAGAAAGTGGTAGAAGAAGGGATAACTACATCGGAAGATACAATTTCTGGACAAAATGTCCTGTAACTAAAGGGAAATACTATTTCTTGTGGCTTAGTCCCACTTGAGCGATTTTTTAACAAGAAAAATGTAGCCTCAAAACCTACAACCCAAGGAATGGATGAATAGGTGGAAGACTGCAATATTGGCTCAAAGGATGAACCCTAGATGGTCAAATTATCAAAGAAGATCCCCCCACAATATAAACAAAGGTATTTAAATCTCTTCAAAGTCTATAAAGATGTTTTTTCTTGGTCTTATGATGATTTGAAGACATTCAATACTAACATTATCCAGGATAAGATCCCTCTAAAAGGTGGAATGAAACCTTGTAAACAAAATCTCATGCAGACCAATCCTCTCCTACTCCCTTCTATTGAGAAGGAAGTAAGGAAGCTTCTACAAGCTAAAATCATAGTACCTCTAAGGTATTTAGAGTGGATATTAAACTTAGTCCCAATCCAGAAAAATAATGGGGAAATAAGGTTGTGTGTATATTTTCGAAATCTTAACAGAGCATCGTTAAAATAAAACTACCCACTACCCAAGATGGACTATATACTACAGAAAGTGGTTGGTTCGTCTAGGATGTCCATGATGGATGGTTTCTCAGGTTACAATCAGGTGGAAGTACACCCACATGACCAAAATAAAATGACATTCACTACCTCTTAGGGAAATTTCATGTATGTCTGCATGCCCTTTGGTCTCATAAATGCAGGAGCCACATTTCAAAGAGCTATGTATATAAAATTTGTGGTGGAACAAGACAAGTTTGTAGTTGTATATTTAGATGACATCATAGTCTTCTCCAAGATTGATGAAGAACATATCATGCACCTGAAACTCACCTTTGAAAGATGCAGGAGATATGGATTATCTATGAATCTGAAGAAATCACAATTTTCTCTAAGCAAAGGAAAATTGTTGGGACACATAGTGGCATAGGAGGGAGTGAAAATCAATCCTAAGCAAGTGGAGGCTATCAGTAACATCCCTTTTCATGGAAAAAGAAAGAGATTCAAGTGTTTTGGGAAGAATTAATTTTATTATAAGATTCATACCTAACTATGCCGAAATAGTGAAGGGTATTACAGATATGTTGAAAAACGAGAATGAGGTCAAATGGAGCCATGTTTCCTAGGAATCCTTCGCTCGAATCAAAGAAACATTTTCTGAAGCACCAATTCTAATTAACCCGGACTATTCAACACCTTCTATATCTTTTCTTTCACTTCTCCTCATACTATTTTTGCAGTGTTGTTACAAAAAAATAAGGATGGTTATGAGTGGCCAATCACCTTCTTTAGCGAAGCCTTGAGAGATGTTGAACTGAAGTACAACATCTTGGAGAAACAGGCCTATGCTCTAGTCAAAGAATTGAAGGCATTCAGAGTATATGTATTGTAGTCAAACATCACAACATATGTTCCAACAGTAGCAGTCAAAGATATCTTGGTGCAAGGAGAGAGTGAGCGAAAAAGGGGAAGGTGGATCGCTAAGATTCAAGAATATGAATTGGACATAAAACCTACAAAGCTCATAAAGGGCCAGGGACTGGCCAAGGTCCTGTCAGAATCCAACTGCCAAGCTTTGGGGATAAATCTGATAGCTGGTGAAGATGAAACTGAGGTACAGCAAAATGACATCAAGACCTCAAAACAAAAAAAGTATGCCAAATATGAAACACTGGCTTGGTATAAAAATATCATCCATTATATTTTCTTTCTAAGGTGTCCACTAGGAATGGATAAGTCTAAGTATCAAACATTGAGGCTGCAAGCTCAAAAGTTCATCATATCGAATGGCTAGCTCTATTGGAAATACCCTGTGGGGATCCTGTTTCTATGCTTAATGGAAGGAGAAACTCACAAAGTAATTGAAGAGTTCCACGGAGGTGTTTATGGAGGTCACTACAGTTGGAAAACCACTGCTCACAAGATCCTAAAAGCCTGATTCTACTGACCCACACTCTTTGGAGAGGCTCATTCTCAGGTCCAAGCATGTCAAAAATACCAAGTTTTCACTGAAAAGAAAAATATAGCCCCTCTCCCTTTGATATCAGTATGTGTGGAAGAGCCTTTTAGACAATGGGGGTTAGATTTAATAGGAGAGATAAACCCACCCTCTAGTGATCAACATAAATAGATGTTAACCGCCACCAACTATTTCACAAAGTGGGTGGAGGCCATCCCAATTCAAATGCTACTGATTCTGTGGTGATTAAGTTTCTGGAGGAGAATATCTTGTCTCATTTTGGTTTCCCTATAAATATCATAACAGACAATGCCCAAGTTTTTAAGTCCACTAAATTTATCAGTTTCTATAAAAAGTCTAATATCACAATTAGGAATTCCACTACCTACTACCCTCAAGGGAATGGGTTAGTTGAGTCCTCCTATAAAACATTGGCGAGTGTTGAAGAAAACCATTATAGAAAATCAAAGAAACTAGGATACTTAGCTAAAATTCTCTCTCTCGACTAACAAAGTAACTCCTAAATGGTTCACTAGAAAGTCACCCTTCGAGCTGGTATATGGCAAGGCAACAATGTTCCCAATCCATTTGGCAATGTTAGTCATGAAGTTATTGCAGGAAGAAGAAGAGGAACCAAATGTTATGACTCGAAGGATAAATCAACTGGTTGAACTCAACGAGAGCAGGCAACAAGTAGGAGAAAAATTATTCAATTATCAGCTGAAAATGAAATCTTCATTTGATAAAAAGGCCAAAGATATACCTTTACAGCCAGGCGATTTGGTCCTACGATGGGATGTTATAAGGGAGGATAAAGGCAAGCATAGGAAATTTGATTTGCTATGGCTCGTTCCTTTCAAAATCTCTAAAGAGAAAGGAAATAACACTTATCTCCTCGAAAACTTGGAAGGAGAATCACTGGAACTACCAATAAATGGTCAGTTCCTCAAACTCTATTTCTAGAATTAAAGATACTCCTCTCTCACATAGTGTAAATACCAATGTGTACATGTAAATACTTTCTGATGTTTCAAGTTTTAGAATATTTTCTTTCATAAAAAAAAATAAAATTATGTTGAAAAAGATTCCATGCCCAAAAAGGAATTTACCATATTGTAGGTTCTCGATGCATTGAAATCCAATGCCCCATCCCTAGTTGGAGCCAGTGTTACTCCATCTCACCCAAAAGTTCCTTCTAAGGATGGAGATGATATGTAACACCTATAAGGTGGTGAAAGAAACTTGTTCCCCAATGCTTAATCTCAAGATACCATATATCGGGTCTAGAGGAAATGAGACTTTGCAATGAAATTAAAATATTTTAAAGTATTCGGGCTAATGTTTTAAATATTAGATTCATGCTTATAAACCACACAACTTATAGCTCAGGTCACCTTCCATCCAAATACGGTGACACATAACATCCACTCTAGCAGCATACATGAAATAATGTTAACAAAGGAGTAGACCCCCAGCGTTGAAAGGTCATCGCCCATCCAAAGGGCGCAATTCATTTTGACACCTAAAGAAGAGTGCGTCTGATCACAGTGTAGCCTGTCATAACAGGTTGGAGACCACTCGCCAAGAATTATTTTCCCATTGGTTTGATAATGCTAAAGGTATTAGGTAAAAGGTAAAAGGTAGTTGGTAAAGTTTATGGATATCTCATCCCTCCGCCTAAGCCTGTCCTCTGTCACCCTGAACCAATACCCGATCATCATGTGTCTCTCTCCACTTGAGCCAGTCCTCTACCACCTAGATAATTATCCTTGTCCTTTTCATAAATCCCCTAAAACCTAAAACTACCGCCCAACAACGATATTTCAGTCCTAGTCAAAGAAATCTTGCCTGAACTACATCATAGGATTCACCTCTCTGCACACTCCCAAAGGTCAGGGACACCTCCCAAAGTCATTTTTAGTCCTCCTTGTGAGCTCCAAGTAACCTAACACCTTGACCTCCTTGTTTGTTACTTTTGTTTTACTCGGAGGAATGAAGCATGTGACACCTGCAATTCCCAACACCCATGAGGTCAAAAGCACCGGTGTCGGGCCTTTAACAGACATTGAAACCAAAATAGCTAACCATGTTTGTCCCTTCACACTCGCATACCTCCGCTATGAAATGTTTTCCGACCATGTAAAGAATGAGGACCCTTTTAGGGTTTTTAATTCTAGACTGTACTACTAAATTTCTCCTCTAGTTCATCAACTTCATGAGTTTGTAACTTGGCTAACCAACCCCTATCAAAAGGACAAGAACTGCTTATTTTCTACTCCAGTAGTTATAATCCTCGAGATAACTCCTTTCTTAATCCAAAGAGCTCTGAATTTCCTTGAATCCTCCATTATGCATATGTTCATAGATGTAACCCTAGTCAGCGATTTCGCAGTGCTCCCGGTCGGATAAAAAAATCATTCTTAGGGAAAATCCTCACTCCAAAGGTCAGAACCCTGCTCTTAGATATCCTATTTCCATTTACTCTCTTTTGGGAATCATTCCAACCTACTTTAGCAACAATTTCTTGTCTAATGGTCGAAAACACCACCCCAAAAATAAACAGGGCCGCTTTGGGATGTTTACATAAAATGAAGCAATCTAGGTGTCAACTTAATATCCCAGGATATCTTTTAGCTACCATTTGCTTCCAATTCATATATTTTAGGGTCTCCTCGTATTTACTCTACTACTCATTGTTGTTCTACTTGTTCCTATAAACTCACATAGAAGAGTTTCAATGCCTTCACCTAGATGAGTTTGCCCCTAACAAAGAGCAAAATTCAGTATTTTACTAGAATATATCAGTGAGAAAGAGACCTATTTTTGGTGGGGACTCTCATTTCATTTCGTCTTTCATGACCATTTCTTACCAAATCATCGATGGGGTCCCACATCCCAGAATCTTCCAAGAGAAAAAAGAGCCCCTCCAACTCAATGAGGAAGCTGCCATTGGAGACCAGTACCTCATGAGAATCACATATAAATTTGGGTTTAAGGATGTGAACTCCCTCCATATCATCTGCGAATATTTCTTCCTATGAGGATATTCACCCTTGAGTTCATCAGGCAAGTCCTCAATGTAGACCTACTCCACTTTGTACTAGAAAAGAAAGGTTACATTTTAAAAATGGGACAACCACTAGGCCCTTTTGTGATAAGTACCAAACATGCCTTCAAAATAGTTGAGGCCCTTCTCAAAGCCATGGATTTTGAAAAAGGAAAAATTTTCTTGAAGAAGGGAAAATATTAAAGCCTCAAATTATATACATGACCCTAAGCCCAAGGTTGAATGGAAAGCTAACTTTGATTAATGGCCTCTTAATACAGAGATGGAGAATGAATCCTCAATCAACACGGACAAAGCACAAAAGATGATTGTTGACACTTCAAGGACAATTGACATGGAAGAGGGACATGTTCATAAAAAAGAAAGAAGTGAAGGGCCTGAATAGGAACAAGAATAAGAGGAGGAAGAATAATGTATTCAGCTAGAAACACAAATGTCTGATAGCCCAGGTTTCCATATCAATATGGAAATACCACCAGTTTCTTCATCTACATCCTCAACTGAAGAAATTGTCATGGAATTAGAGGATAGCATTTATGCTTCAAGAAAAATTTGGTCACAAGGGAAGGCCATCCAAGTGATAAATAGGAAAGAAAAAGAAAATGTGCACCAAGAAATGGCCTCTAATATAACTCCTCATCACACCAGGGTACTAGTTGCAATGGACCTGGAGAAAGAGGAGATGAAGATAAGATTGCAACGTCCTTCAATCCAAACCCTGCCTTCTGGCCCTTAGTTCCATAATTTGGATGTATCTTTGGATTTAACTAGTGTAACCTTGGCAGATAAAGACAATTTACATAGGCAGGTTGGAGAAATGTTGTATAACTACATTAATAAGCACTAGATTACCATTGACAGTCTCAAACTTATATAGAGAAGATCTCTGACAAGGTAAAGAGATAGAAGATCAAGTTTCAGATGATTTTTCAATAGAAGGAATTATATAAAGAGTTGATCATGAAGATGGGGATGGATCACAAGGATAAGACAGCAGTAGCAGTTGTCTTACAGACCACTCAAAAGAGAACCGAGAGTTAAGGCAAGAATTAAAGATTCCTGGAAGCAAGCACATTCAAACTCCTAAGTTGATTCAGAGTGAAAAGGAGGAGATCCTAATGCAGGAGCTGACAGAGAGCAAGAACATAGTTAATACCTTGGATCAGATAGTGATTGATTTACAAAATAGAATCGTTGCTCATGTCTACATGATAGTAGTTTCTGAAGACCCTCAAAACCCCACCGATCGCCTCACTCAGGCATTGACCGAGCTACGACTATCTGAATGGGAGTTATTGAAAGCTCAAAGTGACTTAGATACTATCAAATCTAAAGTAGCTCAGAAATAGAAGTTTCTCCAAGCTTCGATTGCAAATACTACCAAGATCACAAGAGATATACAAAGTGTCACTCAAGAAAAGAAAGAAATAAGGACCTAGCTCAAAGGAAACATGGCTCTCATTGAAACTAGGCAGTTGATCTTGGATAATATCATTTACGAGATCAACCAAAGTTGGGAATAGATAGCCTTGATATAGGACCAAAATAATCTCAGTGAAAAATGTTTCCCTTCTCTCCTCAATGGAAAACAACAAAGAATTACCAACTCTCAGTATGCTAAGAAATACATTCATTTCTTAACTGAGAGGTCAATTGGAGCTAAGGCTGCTGGATATAGTTGATAGAATGGGAGAGGTGGCAAATATTTCTAAAGTAATTTCAAAGGAAGAAGCCAGAGCTAGAGCATAATAGAGCCTGACAAATCTACAAAAGGAGGCGACATCTTTCGATGTAGAGTTCAACAATCTTCTTGAAGTTGGGTTACCTAATTTGTGGCGGGGGTGGAGAGTTCTTCACACAAGAGCCATATAACCAGAAAATGATCGAGATCAAAAGTAGGACTGGAGTAGCCCCCGAGAAGACGTTGGTCTTCAAAGGAATAACCATAATGAATTTCCTCAAGAAATAATTTCATCTTCTTGAGCTAGTTAAAAGTACCTTTCAACGCAAATTGGACTATGCAAGGGTGATCCATCTCTGGCTCCATTATAGCCAGTTCAGCTCTATCCCTCTGCCTCCTCTAGCCATTCAACAATGCGAACAATTTTCCGACCCCCCACTACTTTAGATGGTTCATCCTCGTGTTTCAACTACTTCTCACCAAGCATCAACATCATCTCCTTGTTCCTGAAAGATTATTCTTATTATGCCATCTATGGCCTTTTTATTTCACTTTTCAGTTATTTTTACTCTATGCTTTACTATGTTTTTGTCAAGACATTTTATTATGCTAGGAATGGTCATTCTCTCACACATGCTATAATTTTGATATGTGATTTTTACAATGGTGGAAAAGATCAAGGAATAATATTTCTTTAACGACCTATGTTTAAAAGGTCCTGTATATATATGATCTCCACGAATGAAAACAGGTTCAGAATTTTGGAAAGAAAACTCTGTGTTATTTTTGGGAACGTTTTTTCTTCTTTGAAGAAAGTATTACTCAGATTATTAATAAAAAACTGATGGTGAATCCTTCATTCCAGGATTATAGTGTGTCTTCTCTCTGTTGTAATTTCATAATTTTCATGTTCCTCTCAGATTCCACATTATGTAGCTTCCAGATATGTTTCCTTATTTCTTACAGATTCAATTGAGTTAAGATGTTGGCACAAATGTTTGTATAAGTCTTTGGAAACTAAATATTTAATTGCACTCTGTGAATCTTTTCATCCATTCCTTTTGCATATTCATCATGTCTTTTTGAATCCAGACAAGTGTGGAATTCTCAATATTTCAAGCTCTACATGATGGGTTACTTCCTCCCTCTTTTTCTACTTTCACATTCATACTAAAGTAATTGATTTGTAGATCCTTGAGCGGTTTGGCCTCCTTTGATTTATCATTTATACTATTGTGTATCCTGCATATATGAATGTATAAATAAATCATGGATTATGTGTTTCTTTCATGATCGAACCAACTAAATTATCTTGGTAAGAAATTTTATAAGTGATGTCTCTACGCTTTGAAGAATTATTAGAGACACACCAAATCTAGATGTTCTAGGCACTGGTCTCTCAGCAATCAAGAGGTTGTCTCTAGAATCGACAATAGGTTGCAAAAAATATGATTATGTTTCGTCTATAGGATGGATATTTTTTCTTGGAGGAAAATTAATTTCCTCCATTAGATGCCATATATTTGTACATAATGTATCCTAATGGAACAATAACATTCTTGCACCAAGAACAAAGCCTCTTCTCTATACCACCTAAAAAGTTTCTTATCTACACAAGTGAAGTATACCTATTCTAAATGCACAAAACCATTGGTTGACTAAACAATTTTCCCTAACTGATTATTTCACTCATCAAAGACATCCCAAGTATGGTCACTTATGGTTAGAGGATGACCCCAAGTCTTCCTTTATGTAGGTTTAAACTTACATGCCCAATGAATTGATAGAACATAATTCCTTGAGAGCCACTTTAGCTTTTTGAGAGTTTAATTCCCATATTTGTATCCCGGAAGGTTATGGACTCACCACAATTATTCTGAAAAATTATATTTCCACTGAGTTTTAACCAAAATATGCACCAAAATATATTTCTTATTGCATTAATGGCACTATATATTTGACTTAAATGTGAACTATCTAGAGGAAATGTAAACATACAAGTTTTCTTACCATAATTCCATGTGTAAATTCCGTAATGTGCTTTTTATCCTTGGAAGATTAGATACATGTCCAAGCATCCTAAATGGAGTTGCAATATTTCATATTTATGAATTGAGTTTCCCAAAATCTAGTTCAAATTTAGGCGTTATTCGCTCTGACACCACAAGACAAACTAACCACTATTTCAAATTTTAATGAATCCCAAATTCACCGTGATGTAAGTATCTATTGCTTTCCCATTGTATACCTTATGTGGATTGTTTCTTCCTCTTTCTCCTATGTGAAAGAAACGATTGGGATACACGATTTAACTTTCCTCCTCTATATCATAGTTATGATCCTCTTATTGATCCGAATGGAAAATGGCATCAACCCATGGTACTCATCCACCCATATTATTCATCAACCCATGGAATTTACCCATGGTATTGTAAATGGCATCCGCCCATGGTATTGTGACATCCACCCATGGTATTCATTCACCCATGGAATTGACCCGTGGTATTGTGACATCCACCCATGGTATTCATTCACCCATGGAATTGACCCATGGGATTGTAACTAAAAAATATATAAGTAACAGTCAATTATAAAAGGACCAAATTGTCCGCCACAATGTAGCTTTTCAGTTCAGGGCATGTAGCTCCACATCTCTTCTCAAGATAGCTACCATTCCCTAGTGGGTTTATTCCACTGAGTTTAATAAAATTTTCTTTGTGGTTTGTTCTTGGGCATTCTCCTATTTCTTCTGACAATTCAAGTTTTCAGATATTGGGGCCTTCCCCAAGTCCATTGCAAGTTTTCAGATCTTGGGGGCCTTTCCCCAAGACCATTTCAATTCTTTTAGATCTGGGGCTCCTCCAAGATCCGGATCATGGTATCCAGAGCAGGTTATGATTCCATGGGAATTGAGGGTTTCCATGCATACTTTCAGTCTCATTTTTTTTTGAAGAATTTTTTTTGGGCGGCGACTTTGCAGATCAGATTGAAAAACATTTGGTAAAAATTTACAAAAAAACCAGATCTGGATTCCTCTCGAAATCAACCCCAATTTCAAAAACAAATGGGTCGAATCGGAGTTCGGATGTGGGAGATATCGCTGATTTAAAATCAGCTATTTTATCAGAATTTTTGTGACGGCGGAACTGTTGTAGCACGAATCTAAGATCTCAGAGTGTCCAGATAAGGATTTCCAACTTATGGGAAGATGCAAAATGATCTTTCTGCTTCTAAAAACAGGTTATAATAAATATTCTGAGTTATATTGGCCGAGTTATGTCCGTTTTAATTCTGGAGCAGCATTCGGAGTGGGTTTCCATTGGAGACGTGCCCTCCCACCCCACTTTAGTAGGCACATGCTTCACATTCATCAGTTTCAACATAGCAGCAATCAGCTTGGGTTATTTGGAGATGTGCCCTCCCACCCCAAGCTATGTAGGCACCTGCTACTTCATCAGCAACCAACATCACAGTTGGTGGGTCATCCACAAAACCCACAACTTCATCGAAGTCCATTTGCTAGTCTAGACTGGTGTATCACAGTGGTCACAAGCATTTAACAAGGTATCTCTATCTCGGATTCGTTCTTCATGTTTATGGGTCCATCACAAACCCACAGTTCATCGGGAAGTCCTTTGTAGGGCCACAACACTGTCAGAATACAGTTGGTCACAAGCATTACAGGGTATCTCATATCGCGGATCTTCATTTATCAGGGTTTTGGGTTAACCACATAAACCCTTATCTTCAGTGGCTATTCATATTCAACAAGCTTTGCAGGAGGAACTTACGCATGGGGGACCAATTGTTCTTTAAGGAGAGGAGGAATTTGATCCGAATGGAAATGGCATCAACCATGGTACTTCATTCCACCCATATTATCATCAACCCATCCACGGAATTTACCCTGTATGTACAATGGCATCCGCCCATGGTTTGTGCAATCCACCCATGGTATCATTCACCCATGGGATTGACCCGTGGTATTGTGACATCCACCCATGGTATTCATTCACCCATGGAATTGACCCATGGTATTGTAACTAAAAAATACTATAAGTAACAAGTCACATTTTGTAAAAGGACAGATTCTCCGCCACAATGTAGCTTTTACAGTTTAGAGGCATGTAGCTGCCACATCTCTTCTCAGAGATAAGCTACCATTGCCCTAGCTGGTTTATTTCCACTTGAGTTTTAATAAAACGTTTCTTTGTGGTTTTGTTTATTGGGCATTCTCCTATTTTTCTTCTGACAATTCAAGTTTTCAGATATTGGGGGCCTTTCCCCCAAGATCCATTGCAAGTTTTCAGATCTTGGGGGCCTTTCCCCCAAGATCCATTTCAATCTTTTAGATCTTGGGGGCCTTTCCCCCAAGATCCATTTCAATCTTTTAGATCTTGGGGGCCTCCTCCCAAGATCTGGATCACTTATGCCATCTTGCTTCCACCGTCATTGATGCTAATATAGTGACAGAGAGATGACCCTTAATTACTCTTCCCTTGCTGAACGGTCTAGTGACTGAATGCATATCATTTTCAATTTCATCCCCACATTCCCACTATGTCCTTGATCTATACTCACTTTGGACATACTTGTGTCTAAGGATAGATCATACGGGTAAGTGCATGGGGCATCTATTCCCTCTATTTGATTCCACATATGGCTTCCATCGTGCATGGTATGGAGGCCTTGGTTTTATTATTTGGTCATCCCACTTCAAGGCATTAATTCCTTTGTGAAATTTTATTTCAATAAAGGTATGTGACATATTTTAAATTTATTATTAATTTTAAATACCCCAATATCCAATGCAACACCTTGATTTTCCAATGTGTCTACTAGGTGATTTTATTTCATTAGTATGTGAAAATTTTCAAATGTTTCGATTTGATGCAAAATCATTTGAATCTTTTTTTATTAATGATTTTAAATGTTAATATTTTGGAGGATCATTTTTAATGAGACTATAATAATTCAAGTGTCCCCGATAAGTATGATGTTTTAGATCCGTCATTTTTTAGCTAGCATCAAACCTTCCATAAGAGCATAAGTTTTAGCTTGGTTGTTTGACTTCCACCCTAGACTCCGTGAGAAGGTTATTTCTATTTTTGATCATGGTGAAAGATAGCCCCTCCCACTCCTACCACCTGTGGATTTCACTTTGATAAACCATCAAAACTTAATATATATCCCATGTGGGATGATAGCAATAATTTATATTCAGATTGCAGACATTGGATTTTCTAGGAGACTCTATAAGGTGATCTCTTAATGTTGTAAGTAAATATATTAGAGGAGGAGTGAAGTAGGAAGGGTATCCATTTAGACTCTAGGCCATCTGGACCATTATAACACACGTAGTGGTTCACTCTTGACTTCCATTTCTCTCCTTATAAAGGAAACACCCTCATGGCCATTTCTTAGGGATGAAATTTATGGTTTTCAAAAATTATTTGATTCCTTGCTAGCCATTATTCCCAACAGAGAATTTTTGGTAGGGCCATTAAAATCTATTTAAAAGGTAACTTTCTTTATAAAGTTTCCAAATAGTTCTTATGCTAGGATTTAAAAAAAAAAAATTAAAAAATTAACTGAGATTGGCCAAATGACTCACATGTCGATGGATTGGAGAGCACCATACCAAACTACTCTTGTAAGGCATAAATTTAAAAACAGGTGGGGAATAATATCATCAAATGAGTAGCACAATGCACATCATGATGGGCCTTGAATATTCCTCTTGATTATATTTTCAGTTGTTAAAAAATTTTAATGTACTAAAATCCAATAGAAAAAAGTACTTTTAAAATTCCATTGGGGTGCCAAATGGTTTTCCATACACTCTATTTAGGGGGTTATCTTTGGGGAAATAGCGAAGTTGCATACCCATATTTGATTGGTGTTGATAGTGTTGGATAATTTTCCAACACTAAGGAGTCTCCCTGGTATGAATTCCCAATTACACGTCAGACCATTTGGGAAAGGAACCCCATCTAGGATATCGACACATTTACTAGCATGTGTATGTTTACCTCTAGGATACTAAGAGCACATAGTTGAATGTGACATTGAATGTAATGTGTTATAAGAATGAGGATGAGACCATATCTCCACTAATAGGGAGTTATCTTTGGGGAAATAGCGAATTTGCATACCCATATTTAATTGGTGTTGATAGTGTTGGATAATTTGCCAACACTAAGGAGTCTCCCTGGTATGAATTCCCAATTACACCTCGGACCATTTGGGGATACTGACACATTTGCTAGCATGTGTATGTTTACCTCTAGGATACTAAGAGCACATATTTGAATGTGACATTGAATGTAATGTGTTATAAGAATGAGGATGAGATCATATCTCCACTGATAACATGTGGAACATGGTATAAGAATACAACAACAACATACTAAGAAAGAATATGCCTTAAGAAAGAATCAGATAATTGAGATTAGCTATGACATAAACAATAGGAAAGTGTTAAAAACTAATTGCAAATTAGTTCACAATCAATTACTAACATTAACAAGGAATGAAAGAGAAGATATTCAAAACAAACACACAAGCTATATGCAATGAATTAGTTCATATGCATACAACCAATTTGTAAACCCACATGCATAAACAACAAAAACATGATCTTTCATTACAAGCGCCATTAACATGCATGGGAATCAATGCAATAAGGAAGAAGTTTCTCATTAATATTGTTTCCCATTCAAATACATGTAAAAAAATATCCTCAAAACGAAATAGTGGGACGAGAGAAGTTCATATCATCTTCAAAACATAACACTAGCTTCACAATTCCTCCAGCTACAAGCTACCAAGAGTGAGTGCTTTTAGCTCCTCAAGCACAAAGTATCAACCTAATTACTAGCCTAGCTTAAATGCTAAAATCCTCTTGAATGAGGTATGAGGTTAAATTTATAGAAATGAGGAGGGTGACATTTCACCTTCTCCTATGACTCTTGGACTTCCCTCATGACCTTTCGACTTCTACTTGACTCTTCATCTTCCCTTAGACCTTTTCACTTTCCTCATGAATTTGGATATTCTTATTGACCATTTACATGATTCAATATTTGTCATTTTATGAAAAAGTAATATATTTACAATATATCAAGAGGAAAAAGAGATTTGATATAGCACTTTAAGAAACTTGTTGACATATTTGTCACGTTCTTGGATTGCCTTGGTACTGAGTTGACTTTCCAATGGTTTGCATTAATCAAAATCGTACTTTCATGAAGTGTTTAGATGTAGATGACCAAAAATTGTCTGGTGACTCTAATCCTAAAACATACAACTAGTAATTAGGATGCAGGATAAAATCACTTTACTAAGATAATAAAATATAACACTTATAACAATTATCCTCCCATGATAATGTTCAATAAAATCATCTTAAAATACTTGAAGGATTTTCCATCCATGAGAAATTAATTTATGACTACAATTAAGTGATCAATTGCATCCTAGTATTTCTCACACTAATCCTTTCTTTGTTACTGGTACCATTCTTTTCAGTGGATGGTGGAATTCCACCGCACTACAAATCCCATGTCCCTAAAATATCAAAATTGTTCATGGAAAAAATAGCCAATTAGTTTAGTAAAATCCCTATTCTATCTATGTTCTGTGTGTCTGTAAATTTCACTGTTAATCTCAATGTGATGAGCACACTTGCACTAGGCAGAGTTAAGGGCTTATGACTGGAGACTAGAAATGTGTGATGTGCTAGCACTTGGTTAGAAATCATAGGCTCACTGTAGGAATATTTTGGAGATACAAAGGTTCTGCTAGCGCTTGAAATTTCACCTCAGGCTGAAAAAAGGTAAACTTCAAGGCAACATCAAACCACTTAGCCTCGTAGCTAGCCCTACGGGGCAGGAGAGGGCTCTCTCCATTCTATCTCGGCAAAGATCTTCAACGGGCAGAGATAACCAATAAAGAACACTGATTTTAGGCTAGTAAACTGATAAAAAGGTTTGATTTAGGATTTTTAGAGTTTTGGTGGAAAATTGGGGAAAGGCAATTTTGGGTGCGGGGATTGGACACAGTTTTCGCAGGGGGTTCTTTGGGGCAAGGTAGGAGACTGTATTGATGCCTTTGATAGATGTGGATGGATGAGAATGACTGGTGAGAAGCTAAGGAGAGCAAGAAAACACCTTGAATTCTCCTTAAACGGCTGAAAACATTGATATTAAGCAAACTTAAAGGCAGAGCATAGCAACCATGAATTCTACCTTAACACTTCATTTGCCTAATTTGCAGAAGAAAAAGTAAGAAGATGATTCACATAACAAACTTACAAGTACAAAGAGAAACACACCATCAACACATGTAACCACAGGAATCCCAAAAAGGACTGCAAAACCCTGGTCTTTCTT
>APFE031013713.1:59299-73704 GCA_000404065.3 Pinus taeda
ATTATTTTAACAAGTTGTTAAAATAATAAAATATAGTTTGTTAATGCTTGCATGCATGTGACAACTATTATTTTAGATAACTGAGGATTCACTCATGGATAACTATTGCATGTCAATTTTTTCAGAGACACAGTTGAGATCAAATGTGGGACATTGTACTATTAGATGCTTAACTATTTCTAGTAAGTAGTTTTTGCATGGTTGAGGAACTATTGTTCTCAAGGAATACGTAGTTGGACCATTGGTTGTTTTTGGTATGTTGGAATTAATAGCATGTGCTTTTGCTATTATTTCCTAAGCAAACTCCGTAAGGACCATATGGAAAGCCTATATAAACAGGGCTTGGTTGGTTCATGAGACATATCTTCATATCTTCATAGTTCATTGAGAACTGAATAGCTTAAGAGCTAATTCTTCTTGTATTGTGAAGAGGATTTCCACTTGTTGATAATACATGGTTGGGGTTTTATGTTGGTGCTTTCCCCTGGATATATCTTGTGTTATGTGTGATTAATTCTCTTGATCAGTTATGCATGTTTCTACGTGATGTTGCTCATGATTTTGTTTATGCTTCCGCTTAATGTTTTGTAGAAGTAGAACAAGTATTATGCTTTAGGACATTGCATATATTGGTCTGTTCTATAGGTTAAATTTCTACAAAAAGATGGTTTCTTTGAAGAAGTTAGAAATTTTGTATAGGGAGCTCTTTAAAGAGTGTTTCTTGCTTTATTTGCAACATTGTTCCAAGGTTCATTATACCAAGGTTTTCTAGTGTTAGTTTTTCAGAATTAATATAAAAGATAACCATCTCTGTTAAAAATAAAATGACTCATTGTATTGACCCATAGTACTGAGAACCCATGATATTGACCCATGGTATTCATGTGAACTATATCCTATTTAAAAGGGGAAATTGAATCATCATAGATCCATCTTAACTCTAGATCTAACAAGCATTGCATTGAGAGGGATTAAATCTCTTAATATGCAAAACTCTATTTAAGTGAAAAGAGATTTGATTCCTCTAGATACTTATTAGATCTGAAATTAAAATGGATCTAAACTAGTTTACATACAATTAATTTTTATTTTTTTTGTAAGCTTGTCAAACATACATCTTCAACATGTCCAATATATATCACCCCAATCAGGGAAGAGAATTGAATCAGTGGCTTCACATCAAGGAGTGCCTTAACATAGCACCCAATCACTGTCTATCCAAAACCCTGTGAACTTATATACATTTAAGTTTAATTATTATAATGGAAAAAAATACCTTAAACCACAAACATATCTTCAAAAAAACAAACTAATCAAAATCTATTAAACATATGTTTCACCATGTATCTAGACTTTAACTATTTATTTAATTTATGTTAAAATGATTTTATTCCAGTCACACACTTGGGTTGGTAAAAATGTTACAATAATAATAATAATAATAATACAAAAAATAATAGTTAAAATATAATATTCAAATGATTAATATTTTTATTACATTCAAAATAATTTAAAATATGTTTAAGTGTTAATACTTATTATTTAAAATTAAAGATGGAATGAAACTTAATAATTTGAGAAGTGAATTTAGGATTTCGTGATCCATATTATGTATTTGAATTTGATAAAAATTAATATTTAAAAATAAAATTCGATATATTAAAAAAATTTAAAATAATAATATATATGAAATATGATAAAATTTGTTGTCACTACTTTTTATATACCAGTCTAGATTTAAATTAAATTTTGATCTATCAAATCTCGTGCAAACCTTATTTTTGAGAGCAAAATTTGAGGAAAGGCTTGTTTAATTACTAATAATAATAGTTATAATTATTATTTTATTTATTTTTTAAATTAATTTTTCTTTTATGTAATTTTTATTGATTCAAAATATTTTAATTAATAATTATATATATGTATTTTTTTAATGTAATTTTAATGAGTCAAAATGTTTAGATAACATTGGGGTGGCAGGAGGAGGAGGGATTCTCATTAATCCTGAAGGAATCATTGAATATAGATATGATTGGGGCTTGGAAGGATGAGAAACAACCAAGCAGAAGCATATGACTTGTTCGTGGGCCTCACATTGGCTCAAAAGAAGGGCATAAAAAAATATAGGTATTAGGGGAATCCATGATAATAACTAGGCATATGATTTATGCTTCATCAACTAAAAACCTATCTTAAACCAAATTATCAAGAGATCCCAAGGGTTGATCCCCTGTTTCGATTTGGTGCCTTCCTTCCATATTCTCAAAGGAAATAATCAAGAAACCTAAAAATAGGCAAACCATGCCTACTAGTTGAGAGAAGAAAGGAGCATTGTGAATGAGGTTGATGACATGACTAGCATCCCCTAATTGTGTTTATGAGCTGCAAGTTCTGGGTCAAGGATGTTACTCTTAGTTTTGCAAGGAAGTTAGCAAACATTAGAATTGGGGATTTTGCTTTTTATTTTCTTAAGTTGGCTTATTGGCCCCTCCTCCCTCCCCTTAGCCCTCCCCCTTTCCTTCCCCTCCTCTCCCCCTCCCTTTGTTTCCCCTCTTTCCTATTTAAACCCCCTATCCCTTCCCTCCGCCTTTCTCCTATCTTTCTCTCCGTTGTTCCCCTCTTCCATTTCGTCCCACCTCCCCTCTTTACTGTCATGTTACCCTCCCCAACTCACCTCATCCCCTACATCTTGGGCCCTGTCACATCACTCCATGTGAGTCCTGGCATGTCCTAGAGTCTCGTGGCAGTAGCTTACTTTTCTTGGAGCCGTGACGCATCTGTAATCTTCACCCTGGTGCAACACTTTTGCATGGAAGGGTTCAATGCGTTTGTATTCAGCTCCCATGCCCTAGATCATGATACAAAGGTCGGCGCACCACCTCGGGTGATTGCAGGATAATGGGGAATTCAAAACAACATTTAATTCATGCGCACAGAACCGCCCTAATCTCTCATGGGAGGAAGCTTAGGATGGAAATGATGGACCAGGAGAAAATCTAGGAAAGAATGACAAACTGTTGGGAATTTATGGAGGTACATTGAGATCTTAGCTCCAACAATTCCTTCCCATAGTACTGCATCATCAAATAGTCATACATCTGCTATTTAAGGAATAATGATATGTTCATTTTTTATGGTTTAAAGTACTTTTCTGCTCAGGTGGCCTCTGCGAAGGCCTGGTGGTTGAAGCTAAGGTCGTTGTGCGTTAGTGGTTGGGTCTGGGTTGAAGGGCAAAAACTCAAGGCATCAGGTGTGCCTGAGTTTTTGAATGGGAAGCTTCATGGGCCTATGGGTATGAGTGTAGTTGCTTGGGTGAGGGATGTTGGGCTAGGTGTCGTTAATTTGCTAAATTGGGAGGGGGTTGTGGACTAGAATTTTGGGGATAATTTGAGAGTAGACCCACATGGGGAATTCTGTTTGAAAACGATTGAAATTGAGAAAGATGTAGGTGATAAGGTATTTAATCTGCTAGACTATGAGGGTGTTCTTGGTCAAAACCTTGGGAATTCGTTGGAGGCTAGTGAGGTGGATAGGGTGGTGGATGGTTGGTTCCCAGAGCAGTGGGTCAAGAGAATCCTAGAGTTGGGTGGGAACGAAAGAAGGGTTTGTGACATTCTGGGAAGTTTGAAAATGGATTCGAGTGTGCAAAGTGTAGAGGATAGTTCCCGATTGGGCTCTTGGGACAGTCACAAGTTGAGGTTAGGGGGGTCGTAGGTGGGAAATTCTCTCGCTGGTAGGAGAAATCGACCAACCTACATCAATTGTGTGCAGGACCACTTGGAATTAAGAGAAGGACTAGTTGTTTTGCATCGTAGCATACACTAGTAGCAGCAAAAGAACCTGACTATGTAGAAGAGACAGTTGGAAAATAGGGAACATATTTTCCAACTAGAGGATGAAGTGGACACACCGTGGAAAAAAGTTGAACAGTTGAAGCTCAAGGTAGAGAAGAGTAGCAAGAGAAATGATGAGGACTCCATTGAGATAGACCTGAACAAGAAGAACGAAGAAGTCTCCACGGCTTGGACCTGAACAATCCAGCGCTAATAGATGTTTAGTTTTTATAGTATTCCTTACTGTTTTTTAAATGGAACAATACAAATGTAAATACTTAATGCTACACTTTTGTCAAATTTATAGTTATAGGAGCTCTGGAATGGGAAATTTTAAGAATATCATAGTGAATACTCTTATAGCAAGAATGTAGATCAAATGATGTATCAAGAGCCCATAGCAGGCTTGAAAACACTTTGTAAAATCTCGGTTTTGTTTTTGAATGTGTGTGCTATATTTATATAAAAAATCTACCCATTCTGGTTTTAAAAAAATGTTTAGATAACATAACATAACTGGATACTGCAACATCTCTTCCATTCCTTGGAAAGTTTTTCTTGGCTTGAAAATGTAATAAAATTAAATTGAAAAAAAAAAATCTAAAATCTTTTGATTACAAAATGAGATATGATTTTTTTGCATGTAGGATTGATGAGCCATTGGTATTGGCCCATGGTATTGTAACAAAGCTAATTTACAGGTTAATAATATCCATGGTAAAATGGAGGTGAATATAGATGGTTGAAATTCTTGTTATATTGTAAATATTGAGTTTTTATGTTCTTATTAATAAATTTAAATATGGTTACAATTTTTTTGTTTTAATTTGTATAGTAAAATGGACCTTAATTTACAGTTACTATTTATATCTTATTTATTTTAATGTGATAGAGTGTTTAGAAAAGTAATTATAATATTTTTTCTTTTAAATATAAAATTAAATTCAAATAAAATATTTATAAATATTTTGTTTGTGAAATGAGAGATGTTTTTTGGGTATTGATGGGTGGAGGAAAAATTTATGATCACTAAGTAAGCTGAGCTCTGGTTCTAGGGTTTAACGAAATCAGTGGCAGAGAGTACCAAGCATCCATGGAGACACGGGGAGGAGGGAGCTCCACTCCCTCCTACAGTTATATGGTAGCAGATAGAGGAGGAGGGAAAAAGAACAAGCCTCCAAAGCCCTGGGAGGTCAAGACAAAAGACTCGGAAACTCAGAAGATGGAAGGTAGCAAAACCAATGCAGATCAAGGGGCCCACGAAGAAGACTGTTGGGAGGAAAAAGCAGACGACAGATGTCAAGGGTCAGAGGACAAAGCTAGGATGGGGCCCTGTAAACCCAAGACCACAACTAAACCTCGAGTTATTCTGAACAACCCAGCTCTGCAAGCGCACAGAGACCACATGGCTAACTATGCCATCATATGCAAATTTATGGGAATCTGGCTATGAGAGAAAGCATTTTACACCTGGATAAAATATAATTGGAAACCAAAGGGGGATTTAAATATTCATCTTGGATCCAAAGTTTTTTTCATTGTGGTGTTTACAAACATGGAAGACAGAGACAAAATCTTTGAAGGAGGGACACACTTCTTTGCAGTTGTTGGACTCTATATGAGGCCATGGATGATGAAATTTGTGCCTGAATGAGAAACCTTCACTTCAGTACTGTTATGGATTCGACTATACTCCTTACCTTTAGATTACTGGATGCCAGAGTCTTTAAAAGCTATAGGCAATAAATTAGGTCATTTCTTAAAGATTTCGGAGGCAGCTCTAAGGGGAAAATATACATCCTATGCCCGATTTGTGTGGAGATGGACCTATCAGGAACCCTTCCAGATGAGGTCATTCTAGAATTCTATGATGAGGAATGGGTTTAAGCAGTTGACTATGAACATATCCCATTCAGATGTCAAAAATGTCATGAGCATGGACATCTATCAAGAGACTGTCCACTCAATCGAAGGGAGGAAAACCTAAATCCCAACAAAGGAAAACACTAGACAAGTTTCACCAAAGTGGGAGGAAAAGGAAAAGGGGGAGGAAGGAAGACACAAAAGAGCCATAGTGTGAATGATAAAACAAAAATTTACAACAACTCTGATATCTTAGGAGAAAAAGAAGTCGAGGAAGGGGATAAAGAGAGTGCAAAGAATCAGACAACAAGGGGGAAAGAAAAAGAGACCAACGTGGAGTACATTCAAGAATAGAATGAACACATGATGGACTCTTTGAATACCATGGTTGTAAAAAAAGACCAGGAAATGAATCAAAGTGAAAGTGGTACAGAGGATCAAGATTTGCAGGAGATCTTGGAAAGGGAGAACCTAGAACTGGAAAAGTTTCTAGAACAGGGTGGAAACCTGGGAATAAACTCCATCCCTAAGGAGGACGTTGATAAAGTCCAACAGGTCTTCCTTAACAAGACACATCAAGTAGCTTCAGGAGTCAAAAGAGGACATGACAACCAGATAAACAAAGGAACCTCCTCAATAGGATTAATAACTGGAAAATTAACAAAGAATCCAGGCAAAAGGAGGGGTAGAAAGAGACAGAAGGAATTGCTACTAGAGTGTGGCAAGCTCATGATTGACTCAGGAAGGATGAAAGACCTTTCTAGTTACTCCTTTATAACCCCACCTAAATGAAAATCATAACCTGGAACATTAGAGGACTAGGGAGCATAAGAAAACAGAGGAATCTTGGTAAAAGGATTAGAGAGGAAAAACCTGACATAGTATTCATACAGGAAACAAAATGCTTAGTGGAGAAGATCCTTGAAAAAAATAGCAAATGGGTAAATATATGAATACCTTGAGGTCAAGGCAAACAAATTTGTTGGTGGTATTCTCACTCTCTAGGATCCACAGAAATTTGGTGTGATTGATGTGGAGGCATCCAGACATCACCTTTCTCTGATTTTCCAACCGGTGGGATACAGGCAATGTTACATGATCACCAATGTCTATGGTCCACAACCAATGGAGGAAAAACTTCAACTCCTCACAACACTTGAGGATATGAAGAAGAGATACCCAGCTCTACCATGGATTTTGGAGGTGATTTTAACATAAAAAAAATCACTCATGGAGAAGAAAGGAGGAACTAGAATACTTGGGAGAGATTCAATTGGCTTCTAGAACTTCATCACCAATATGAAATTGGTTGATATGGAAACAAGCAATGGAATCTTCACTTGGAACAACAAAAGAGGAGGCCCTACCCAAGTGGCCTCAAAATTGGACAGATTTATGGTTTCAGAGGAACTTCTTCTCAGGGGAACCAGTATTACTGCACTCATTTTAACTTTTGGGGGTTCTGATCACTGGCCTATCCAATTAGAAGCCTCCCTTTTTGGCAAACCAAGGAACACCCCTTCAGGTTTGAGAATGCTTGGCTCACACATTCAGATTTCCTCACAAATATTGAACAATGCTGGAAGGAAGATCTTCACCTTCAAGGTACAAAGATGTTCCTGCTTCACTGCAGGCTCAAACATATTAAAGGCAGATTCAAAGAGTGGAACAAAACATAATTTGGCAATATCTTCAAAGCTAAAGGAGAGGTGGAAAAGAGACTAAAGGAAATAAACCAAATTCTTATCACAGAAGGATACACAGATGAAAGGAAAGAGATGGTAGAGTCACTATAGCAGGAGTGGGACAATAGATGCCTTCAAGAGGAAATACTCTGGAGATAGAAATCCAGAGTACAATGGACCAAAGAAGGGGAGAGAAACACCAAATTCTTCCACAGATCCACCATAGCTCACAGAAACAACAACATATTTGTGAAACTGACAGATCAACATGGTGTAGAGAGAAACACTCATGAAGAAATGGAGAAATTTCTACTCCAGCATTTTAAGAAAATTGCTGAGGAAACCTCAGAAGATAGATACTAGTTTACAGAAAATTCACTCAGTACATCCCTAAATTGGTCACTAGAGAAGATAATTTCAATCTCAATAGACCAGTAACAGTGGAAGAAATTGAGGAAGTAGTGAAAGAGATACAAAATGGGAAAACACCAGGCCCAGATGGCTTCAATGTGGACTTTTTTAAAGCTTCTTGGAATATAGTGAAACAGGACATCCTGGAGGTAGTGGAAGAGTCTTGAATATTTAAGAAAGTCTTAAAAGTGCTCAATAAATCTTTCATAGCCTTAATCCCCAAACAGGAGAAGGCCACCTCTCTAGACAGATTTCGACCTATAGCATTATGCAGTGTGATCTACAAAATTATATCCAAAGTCATTACCAATCATCTTAAACCTCTCCTCCCATCCCTATTGTCAGAGGAACAAACAAGCTATGTGGAAGGAAGACAAATTCTAGATAATATAATACAAGCACATGAAGCGGTTCATTCATTCATCACCAACAAACAGGCTAGAAAGATAATGCAGCTGGACATAGTAAAGGCCTATGAAAAACTTAGCTGGTCATATGTAAGAGAAATTTTAAAAGCCTATGCCTTTGATCACGATTGGATAAAATGGGTTATGGCGCTAGTTACCATAGCCAGCTATTCAATTCTGCTCAATGGAGCTCCTTCCAAAACCTTCAAGCCTTCAAGAGGTCTTAGGCAAGGAGATCCTCTTTCTCCTTTCCTCTTCATTCTAATGATGGAAGGGTTAGGAAGAGATATCAAAGCTACTAAGGAGGAAGGGAGAATTCA
The DNA here is from genome assembly GCA_000404065.3 of Pinus taeda. Classification (NCBI taxonomy): domain Eukaryota; kingdom Viridiplantae; phylum Streptophyta; class Pinopsida; order Pinales; family Pinaceae; genus Pinus; species Pinus taeda. The sequence continues at coordinate 67,819 of APFE031013713.1, forward strand.
GGGTCTGAGACTCACTAATGGTGGTGACACAGTGACACATCAGTGATTTGTGGATGACACTATGCTTCAAGGCACTCCCACTGTTAAGGAAGCCAAAGCATTCAAACAGATTTTGAGTGAGTTTTCTAGGGTAGCAGGCAATGAGGTAAGTCTTACTAAATCGAAAATCTTCTTTTTCAATATAGATATTTCAATTCAAAGAAATCTTTCCAGAATTTTTGGCTTTCAAAGGGAGACACTTCCTGTGAAGTACCTAGGAGTTCCTCTCACTGCCAAACCGCTTCACAAGGACATCTGGGAGCCCGTTCTTAATAAGCTAAAAGATAAGATAAGAAAATGGACAAACAAAGCACTAAATCTAGTAGGGAGACTAGTTCTCACTAAGGTTGTCCTACAAAGTATCCCTATTTATATGATATCTGCCATTCCAACACCAGCCAGTGTACTAACCGATATAAGAAACATTCAAAGAGACTTTCTATAGGGGAAAGGTCAAGAAAAGAAGAAATGAGCCCTTGTGACATGGGACAGAGTATTCAAACCTAAGTCCCATGGTGGCTTGGGTCTTCATGACCCAGGAATTCTAAATAGAGTTCTTGGAGCCAAAATTTGGTGGAGATGGCTGAATGAAATTCAAGCCCTTTGGGCAAAACTCTGGAAGCACAAATATGCAAGTGAATGGTAGGAGGAAACTCTAATCAGAATGACAGGACAAGTCAAAGGTTCTGCAATTTTGAATAGGGCATGGGAGAATAGAGCCCTAGTCCAAAACCATAGTTTTTGGGAGATCAGAAATGGGAACCTGGCTTGGTTCTGGGAGGACAATTGGCAGCAGGAGGACAATCTCTGAAGTGAAGAATTAGTAGACATTCACATTGATACCATCAGCAAAGGACTAAAGTGGGTAAGTGACTATTGGGACCAAGCAAGGAATGATAAGAAATGGAGAACTTGGAAAATTACAGACTATAGTGGAATGGGCACGTTGCATACTCAAGCCACGACCCTTCAATGTCTTTTAGACAAGAGACAAATCTTAAACTCAAACTTGAGTGATCAACTAAGATGGGGAAAAAACAAGACAGGTCTCTTCAACCTCAAGGAAGCCAAAAAACTAGAGGCGGGGCTAAACCATCCCAACACTGATAGGACATGGAAAGAAATATGGGAAAATCCTCATTGGATGAAAGTAAAACTATTCAAATGCTTGGTTCAATAGGGCAAGATTATGACATGGGATAATCTAAGAAAAAGAGGTTTGGTTGGCCCTTCATGATGTCACTTATGTAGATAGTAGGAAGAAACCACAAATCATCTCCTGAATAGATGCACTTTCACCACAACTCTTTAGAATTGGGTTGGAGAAGTCTTTGAGAAAACATACAGAGATGTTAATGACATCACCACCACTTTGAAGAACTGGAGGAAAAATTTCTCGGATAATGAGATCATAAACCCTGCCTGGATGTTGACCCCAGGATTCTTAATCTGGAATGTCTGGAAGGAGTGTAACAATAGGATTTTCAAGGAGAAAGTGAGTCCGATGAGTAACATCCTCAATCTGATCCTTAAACAACTCAAAGAAACTGTACATGTCCTGGGAGGAGAAGCTACAGGTAAACCTATTGAACAAAGAGAGACAAGAATAGTGAAGAAATTAGAGCTCAAGGTTAATCCCCCTCGAGGTTCTATGCAGATTATCAAGAAAATCTCAATAGAAAAGTCTTCTTGGCAACCCCCTTCTCATGGTTTTTTAAAATTCAACATAGACGGGGCCTCAAAAGGGAATCCGGGAGAAGCAGGTTATGGAGGGGTTCTGAGGGATGAGGAAGGAAATATACAGGTCATCTTCCATAGTTATCTTGGCAAAGCTACTAAAAATATGGCTGAGCTCATGGCGATGGAAACATGCTTGGAAATACTGTTCAAGTACAACATTCAAAATGTCATCGTTGAGGCTGATTCAAAACTTGTCATTAACTCAGTAAGAAGGATAAATGCTAGAGCTACTCCTGAGAAAATCTCAGAACATTGGCGGCTTCTGCAAGTCTACTAAAGAATCCAAGCACACCTAAGAATGCTGAGAACCCTCGGATTGGTGCATGTTCATAGGGAAGCCAACAAAATGGCGAACTGGCTTGCCAATGATGGGGTACAAAATAAGCATATTGATCTCTGTTGCTGGTGGGAGGAGATAACAGATGACAGGTTGAAGGAGGGATGTTCATCCAAAGCCTTTAGCGACCGACATTAGCACTAGGAAAATTAAGAGACCATTTTTTCTGACCTGGGTTAATACTTTCATAGCGGATCCTAGAGGTAGCAGCTCGGGCGTTTCAGTTTTTTGGATGATAGGCAGGATGGCGGGAGCTTCTTCTCACATTGAATCAGGTAGAGTAGATGCAGTGAGAGGCTAGAAATCGGGAACTCTCGACGGCCTCGAAACCCGGGGGTTTTCTTCTTTATTCACAATATCGCGTCCAGGGAAGTTTTTCGATGATCGCAAGCCTTGCAAGCAGGAAGTGGTTTTCCCATTTTGGGAATGATTCCATTCAGCGAGCTCCACGTGGCAGTGGGGTCGGGTGGAATACTTCCCTCATCGCACGCTATTGTTCGGTGATGTAGACCAGTGCGATATGATTCTCAACCGTCGGATCTTGCACGGCGGATCTACGGATGGGATTGATCGAGCATGTTGGTGGGTCCATATGGGTAAACGTCGTGCTTCTAAGCACAACGATATTGGGCATAACCATGAGATCGGACAAAGAGGTTTGATGGTGGAGATTAAAGATGCAAGTTAGGTAAATGGCAAGAAACAAAATGTTCTTGGCGGGAAGCAACTTTTTATACATTCTACAGATTTGCAGGTTTGTGAGTAATGCGGACATGAAATCTTTAAAGATTGGCACATATGTTCCTCTTCAGGTCCGACTCTAGATTCTTTTTAGCCAGTTTCCGCATTATATTTCTTTAGAGAGTTTTGAGGTTTGGTTGTAGGGGTCGAGGGTTTTGCCTTTAGCCCGTTAACAGTTAGTGTTGGGTTTTCTCCTTAGGCCACGACTTATCGAGGAATGTTGTATTTTATGTATTTTATTTATTGATTAATGAAACAGAAGGTCCAACTCTTGCTTCAGCAAAAAAAAAGAGATGTTTTTTGGGCATGTGGTATTGATGAGCTATTGTATTGGCCCATGGTATTGTAACAAAACTTATTTACAAGTTAATATATATAGTAAAGTGGGGGTGAATATCCATGGTTATAAATATTGTTATATTGTAAGTACTTTATGTACTTATTAATTTAATTTAAATATGGTTACAAAATCATTATTTTAATTTACAAGGTAAAATGGATCTTGACTTATAGCTACTACTTATATTATATATTTTAAAGTGATATGTATATTATGATTTTATTTTATCTAAAAGGTTATTTGTAATAAAACAAATTACAATATAACAAATTTATTATTAAAATATTATATTTCTATTAAAAACTATTATATATACCATATTCAAAAATAATAAATTACGACTATATATATATATATATTATATATTATATATATATAATAATAAAATTATGAAGATAAAAATAAACAAATAGAAATGACAAGATTCTGAACTAACTTAACATGTATTAGTTTCTCTTTCATTATCAAATTTGACATTTAGAAACAATACAACTTGTAATTTTATTTTATTTTCTTTAAAGTAAGTAAATTTTAGCTTTTGAGATTTTATCATTTTTTAATAAAAATCTCTTTGAATTCCTTATCATTTCATAATCCGCTTGAAAGCAATTTAAATAAAAGTATAGATGAATTTCTTGAAGTTATTAATGTTTTTGTTTGGCTTGAGATTTGCAAAGGTTGAATAAATTTTCCCATCACTAACTTCAAAAAAATTAATATAATCAAATTGTGAAGATAAAAATAAACAAATAGAAATGACAAGATTTTGAATATCCTTTCAAATCTAATTTGACATGTATTAGTTTCTCTTTCATTATCAAATTTGACATCTAGAAACAGTGAAACTTGTAATTTTTTTTTTTTTTTGTTTAAAATAAGTAAATACTAATTTTAGATTTTGAGATTTTATATTTTTTAATAAAAATCTCTTTGAATTCCTTATCATTTCATAATCCACTTGAAAACAATTTAAATAAAATTATAGATGAATTTCTTGAAGTTATTAATGTTTTTCTTTGGCTTGAGATTTGCAAAACTCGTTGAATAAATTTCCTATCGCTAACTTCAAACTTTGGTGACTTAGTCGGCATATACTCAATTTTCGAAAATTTAAATTATTTACATTTAAATAATTATAAAATTTTAATTATACTTAATTATAAATTTTGTTTTTAAAATATTTTTTATTTTTTTTTATAACAAGTATGAATTATTCTTATTTCATGTATTGAATTACTATTACTAATATAAATAGATCAATTTAATATTAAATATATATTTAATTATAGTTTATATTTTAAATTTTGTTTTTAAAATATATTTATTTATTATTTTAATAAACCATTATAAATTATTCTATTTTTATGTATTGAATTTATATTATTATATAAATAGATTATTTAATATTTTATTTCAATATTGGATGAGTGTAGATTTATTTTAATTATGAATTTATTAAATGTCTAGAGAGTATTAAGTGTAAAATTTGAATAAAAGTTTCCATTTTTAAAGATTTGATCTCTCTTGTTTCTTGATAGATCCTGAGTTTTACGATGGATCTATGTTAGTTTTCTCTATATACATGTTATATGTAAACTCCATGGTGAACATTGAAGGAATTATACATCATCCTCATTTTGAGTGACACACCAATAAAATATTTCAACCATAAGAAGTATTTTTATTTTCAATTGCTTTATATGAGCGTAGATCCATCTAATTCCAAATATACCAAGTGTGGGGGGGTCAAATCTTTCAAGATGAAAACCTCTTTTTGAGTGAAAAACTTGAGAAAAAGTTTGCACCTTGAGAGATTTTATTCCTCTTAGTTATTAGTAGATTAAGAGTTAGATGAATCTATGATGGTTTTGAGCAATACAACAATAAAATGTTTTAGCTATAAGAAATTTTTTTATTTTCATTTGTTTTATATAGAAACTTAATTGACATTAAAATATTTTAATTATGATTCACATTCTACAAAAACATCTCTTTGTCTCTCTAGACACACATTTAATTATTTTGATTATTAATATTTCTTTGTATGCATACATTTAATTATAAGGAACCTATCGATGTAATAACAATTGTCCCTCCTCTTTCTATATATGTTTGATGTTAAAATATTTTAGTTAACATGCATATTGAAATACTTGATTTATAACTCACATTAAACTTTCGTTTGTATTTAATAATTTTTAAATATTATATATCAACCCCATATTAAGAATGAAATAAATTATACTTCTCACCAACAGAAAGTGAAAATACAATAATTTTTTTTAATTTAAATTACTTTATTTTTCTCTATACAAAGTTGATATAAAATTATGTTATGTAATATGGAATTAAAATATTTTACTTATGGGTAACAGTAATTTTTTTGTTATTAATATATTTTTGTTTTAAATCCCTATTATTGGGAAATCTAGTGTCCATGCAGAGCTGCTAGTCCCACTATGACATGTAGCTATCTTAGAAACAAACAAAATAAAGCCACTTTTGTTTTCCTTTATGAGAAGTAGATAGGAGAAGAGCGAAGAATACCAACCTCAATCTTTCACTTAATTCCTTGCTTGTTCCTTCTCCCCTCTGACATATCTTTGCCGCTCCTTCCTTGATTACCCCGCTTCAAAGAGTACCTGTAAAGTCAAAGCAGCATAATACCTTCAAAGTACAGAGATCTACA
>APFE031013715.1:0-17830 GCA_000404065.3 Pinus taeda
GAGTCATCTAGTGAGTTTTGAATCCAACATTTGGTTGTGTGTTCTTTCTTTTTAGTTCATTCCCTAATTTCCTCTAATTATTAGTCATGGATGCCCATGCTTCTTGAGTCAGATCTACATATGCAGTATGAAGTGTATACAAGCACTCTTAGGCTTGAAGAAATATGGTCATTCTCAAAAACCAAAAATAAAATTTTTTGCCAAATAAAATAAAGGTGTATGGCAAAGCACTAAAAAAGTTATTTCTTTGAATGCAAAATGTCAACTTTTTCTTTTAAATCTCCTTAAACAAAATCCTTCCGAATTTTTTTATAAAAAAAAAAACTCTAAAAAAATAACAAACCCTTTTCTTATAATAAAATAAAAAACCCTTTGAATATAAGTTCTATTCAAAAAATACTTTTTGACTCACGCATACCTCATAATCAAACCTATGAATATAAGCTCTATTCAAAAAATACTTTTTAACTCGCGCATACCTCATAATCAAACCTTTGAATATAAGTTCTATTTAAAAAAATACGTTTTAACTCATGCATTCCTCGTAATCTCATAAGGCATATCATAAGGTTTTAATTTATTTTTTAAAATCTAAATGAATACGCCAATGGATGAAACAAAAATACCTCGTTGACCTCGTTAAACAAAAATACTTAAACTGGTTTGACTTTTACTAACGATGCAGAAAGAATGGGTACCCTGCGTGCTAAAGCTTCTCTCGACTGTGAAGGCCAGCGTTATAACACTAACGCACTGTTCAATAGAACGAAGCGTTAAGGAAAAGGGGTTTAACGCGTTTCTCAGTGTCTAGTGTCAGTGGTGTTACTAACGCGTTTCTGAACACCGTGCACAAAAAAATCAAGATTTTCTTCAACTTACTTTGCAGCAACCTTCGTTTCACAGTTGCTTCACTTTGTTACAATCTCTGTAGCAAATCACACACGTATGAAATGCTGCTCCCAAAGAGGCTTAAGCTTTTTCTTCACTCATGTTGCTTCTCTCTCACATAGTTTTATTCAAACATCTCCCTCTATTGTTTTCAAGGAGTCTTAAGCAGTTTAAGCTCTAATACCATGACAAAGATTGAAACTAAAAATGGAGCAGACATTACTCTTCTCAATATTCTGAATGACTAAATAAGTTACATTGTAAACATCAATACTAAATAACTAAAGTAAAACTCTACACCTATGGAGTAGGACTCAAGTAAGGCTAAACTGCTTATGGCACCAAGTAGACAAGAAATCAATTAAGATGACACCTAACCAACAACTAACTAACAGTGAGATTAATATCTCAACAGAAACCCGATGTGAGTGTCAACTCAATCTAAGGAATCTGAATCTCACATAGGAACTCGGTACTAGGAAACTCCTGACAGATATCATGTAACCATGTAAGGATAAAAAGGGAAATGGAATCATAATAGCAACAAGAGTTAGTCTTTGTTCCATCCAAAATGGAAATCGAGATCCAATCCATTTCATCCCCCTGAGATCTAATCGAGGTGAGTATTTATGTGTTAGTCAATTGAACTTCGGTAGAAAATCCAATGTGTGATATGTTTTATTTCTCTAATATAAAACAAAATCAACCATGAGTTGCACTATAGATTTGTTTTCAAATGGCATATCAATCAACAATTTTAGGCTATATATCTCAATAAATTAGAGTTTCGGGCTTTATTGCTTTAAATTTGGGCTTGAACTTACTTTGGGGCTGTTCAACACACTCACTCAATAGTTGATGCTGAAGTAAGATCTTTCTAGCTTTCACTGTTACTGCATCTATTGTTCACTTTTTGTCTTCTTTTACATTTTCTATCCCTTTATTCCTCTCATTCACATTCACCTTTCTAAAGGGAATCTTAATCTTCTTCAACTTGTGTTAAAAGGCATTATTGAATTCAAAATTATCACTTGTATATATTGTTGCACTGCTAGGTTCCTTTAGAAGAATCTTGTACTTGCCACATGAAACTGAACGCAATTGTCAAATAACATCTTCATCTTCCAAATTTAGTTGATATTTAATTTCTTCATAGTTGAGCTATATAGCTTCATTGAAGAGCAAAAGAAAAGCTTCTTGGTATGTTTTTACTGCCAATTCTATTACTGTGGTGTCAAATTTGGAGATGATGTCACAAGTCCCAAGGAGTATACCCATGTAAGTGTATGATGTTCATATCTCCGAGAATAAAATTCCTAAAACTCGACAAGACATGCAACCATCTTAGAAGGTAAATAAATATTGGAATACTTGCAAGTTGGGCAATGTGTAGCATTCAATATTGTGATGTCCAACATTAGTTTCATATCGTTATATGCGGAATTGTTAAACTCAGCTTGGAATTCTTTCGAAACTACGAAATCCTTAACTGATAAAAAGAGCAATGTTGTATTAAAAGAAATAAAACCCACTCGTTAGCTCTACGAAAAAGAGTCTGAACCGGGAGAGTCTGGCGTTACATAAGGCTCTACATTGTTCATGTACATCACACATTATATAGGAATAATGGTTTTAGGGAAGTTAAAACAATAACCTAAGAAATAGAAGCTAATTCCTATCCTCAAGTCACTTGAACCAACTTACACTATTCTAGTATATTCTCCATTATCTTCAACACTCCCCCTTAATGGAGAATGGGTTCACAAATATGCCTAACATCTCCCTAAACATTTCAAACATAATCCTGCCAAGAGGCTTAGTGAAAATGTCTACGACATTATGACATGTATTACAATATACCAAATGGATTTCTTTGGATTGAACTTTCTCCTTGACAAAGTGGAATTGTGTATTAATATGTTTAGTGTTTTTGTGGAACACTGGATTATTAGAAAGTTTGATTGAACTCTCATTGTCGCATCTGATTGTTGTTGGGTTTATCTGTTTTTCCCCAACATCTTGGAGAGGTCTCCACAACCAAATAGCCTCACACGTTGTTGCACACATGGCTTGATACTCTGCTTCCACTGAGGACAAGGAGACTTTGTTCTACTTCTTGCTGCTCCATGTGATCACCCTGGATCCAATGCTGAATGCATAACCTGTTATAGATCTGTGATCATCGACATTTCCAACCCAATCTGAATCTGCAAATTTTGTCAATCTAACATTAGAAGAGTGAGTTTAAATAATACCGTAATCTGCAATATCTTATAGATACCTCAAAACACTTTTCGCTGCATTCCAATGGCTTTCAGTGGCTTGGACATATATTGGCTTAGCACACTAACTGCATAAGCCAAATATGTTCTAGTGGTGGTTAGGTAGATTAGACTCCCAACCAGTTGTCTATAAAGTGTCGCATCTACCACCTTTGAGCCATCTTCACTCTACAATTTGATGTTCTGTTGTAGTGGGACTGTAAACTAACAATAATCCATTGTAAATCTCTCTAACAGGCCTTTGACATACATTGCCTGGGACATAAATGTTTGTCCTGAATCTCTCCAGATCTCAAGACCCAAACAATATCTTAATTCACCAAGGTGTTTCATTTCGAATACCTATGACATCTGTTGCTTGATTTCTTTGATCAGATATGTAGCATCACCTATAATGATCAAATCATCTACATATAGAGAAATCATCACTATGTGCCCTTGTTCATCTTGCATGGTGTAAAGATTAGGGTTATTTTTTCTTTTGTTGTAGCGAGCTTGCAAAAAACAAATGAGTCAATATTTTCATACCAAGACGTGGGTGCTTGCTTTAGTCCATAAAGTACTTTCTTCAATCTAGACACTAAATATTCTTTCCCTTTCTCAACAAACCCTTCAGGTTGCTCTAAATAAACCTCCTCTTTTAGTTCTCCATTTAAAAATGCAGATTTTACATCTGGTTGGTGTATCATCCAATGTTTCTTAGTAGCTAAAGAAATTAACATTCTCATACTGTCTAGTTTATCTATAGGGGTGAAGGTTTCTTCATAGTCTATACCTTCTTTTCATGAATACCCCTTTGCTACCAATCTAGCTTTTCAGTTTTCTACGGTTCCATCTGCATTAATCTTCAGTTTGTATAACCATTTACAACCTATGGTTTGTTTTCCTTTGGGAAGTTCAACTAGTTCCCAAGTGCTGTTCGTGATTATTGATTCATATTCCTGTTCCATGGCTATTTTCAATTCTCTACATTCATTTCCTTCTTTATAACTAGAAGGTTCAACCACATTCATCGTACTAGTTATAAAAGCATTTTCCCTATATCTTGCAGGCAATTGAGCTTTCCTACCTAATCTCTTGAGAGGTGGGGTAGCTTCAAACCTTGTTTAATCATTATTTTCTTCTTGTTCTTGTTGCTGATGTTGTATCTATTGTTGCACCTATTGTATCTGTTGTATCTCCTCTTGTTGCTACCATTGCTCATCTTTTGCCTTTGTCTGCTGCTGATCTTGATTGTTTCCTATTTCTTCACTTTCTTCTTCCACCAAGTACGGAATATCCCATTCCTCATTACGCTTATTAGATTCTTCATGATCCTACTGATGGAATATGACATCTCGAGTTACAAAAATCTTGTAAGTAGAGGGATTAAATAATATGTAAGCTTTATGTTGTGAACAATACCCTATAAAAGTACATCTCATGGCTTTCAAATCTAGTTTTCTTCTATCTTCCTTTGGAATATGGGAAAATGCTTTAGATCCAAATAATCCTAAGTGTTTTACTACAAGCTTAAATCCATATAATGCTTCAAAAGGAGTTTTAAACTCAAGACTCTTTGTAGGACTCCTATTTTTTGAATAAACTGCAGTATTCAATGCTTGAGCCCAAAAACCATTCAAACGATTCTTACCTTTCAACATGCTCCTAGCACATTCCATTAGTGTTCTGTTCTTTCTTTCAGTTACTCCATTTTGATGTGGAGTATGGGGTACTGTGAAGTGCTGCAATATTCCATAGTCTTTACAATACCTGATAAACTCATCTTTTCTGTATTCTCCCCCTTGATCGGACCGAAGAATTTTATCTGTTTCCCTCTTTGGCTTTCAATCATGTTTTTGAACTGCTTAAAGTATTCAAATGTGTGACTCTTCTTACTCAAGAAATATACCCAAGAAAACTTTGTGCAGTCATCAATAAACAGTAAAAAATATAGTGCACCTCCTAATGATTTTGTTTGCATGGGTCCACAAAAGTCTGTATGCACTAATTCAAGTATATCCCTCTGTTTCTTCTCTACTCAAATAGGGAATTCTTCTCTATGCATTTTTCCTAATGTACGCGCATCACAATCATTATGTACTTGCTTTAGCATAGGAATATCTCTTACCATTTCCTTCTTTTGTAGTAACACCAAATCATTGTCGTTGATATGACCAAATCTATGATGCCATAGCTCTTCTATAGTCAAGCTCACAGCTGTCAAGGCCCAAACTGGTGTAGGTCCTACATCCAACTTGTATAGACCTCCTGTTCGGATTCCTATAACAATTGTCTTCATGCCATCTAACAGATCTTTAATATAACAGTTAGATTTAAAAAATTCAACATTAAGATCTTGTTCTGTGATCATGGACACAAAAACCAAGTTCTTTGTTACACCAAGCACATACATGATGTTATAAATTTGTTTTACATTACCATTAGGTAGAATGACAGAAATTTTCCTACACCCTTTGATCTGATGACTTCTATCATCACCTAGGTAAATCTGTGCTCCTTCGTTGATTTCTTTAAAATCTTTGAACCAATGCTTGTTCCCTGTCATATGTGTTGATTGTTCTGAATCTACATACCAGATGTTTGCATCAACATTCTCATCAAAATCTGCCATAAAAGATCGGAAATTCTCCACACGATTTTCAATCACGAGATGACCTGCATGTTGTTTCTACTTCTACTTTTCTTCATGATATTTCTTCTTCTTGCACTCCCTCACAATGTGGCCAAGTTTTCCACAATAAAAACATTTAATTTTAGAGTTGTTTCTATTCGGATGCATACCATGGGTATGATTCAGTGCTTTTTTTCAATGTCCTCCATTTTGTTGTTGCGGATTTCCTTTCACTTTGAAGAAATTCAATTTTGCCATCAATACAAGATCGACACTCTAGGGCTTGAGAGTCAATCTTCTTTCTTCTTCTTGCATCGGTATTCTTGTCAGTTCTTCAAATTTCCGGATCTTCTCTCTCACATTTATCCGTGATGAACATTTGGTAGTCATCGGTCACATCATTCATGGTAATTGTTACAAGATCTGTATGGTCAATTGTATGACCAATGTCTGCCTATTTGTTCTTTAGATCTTTGATCCTTGCTATGAAGGCAACAACTGTTTCATTCTCCTCCATCTTCAAGGACAAGATCTTACTCTTCAATAATAAAATATGATTTGAATTCATGATCTCATACAAATCCTTCAGAATTCCCCAGATGTTGTTAGTTGTCTTACACTCTCTCATGTGTGGTATGATGTAGTCTTTCACTGACATCTTGAACAACGTCTTTGCTCTACCTTCTCACTTCTCTCAATCTGGGATCGATGCTAATGTATTCGCTCACTTCAGCTCAGCCCCATATACCATTGTCCAAGCACTCTGCACTTCTAACAGAGTTTGCATCCTGAATTTTCAATTTGCATAACTCGAACCATCAAGCTTGTTATGCTCATTCAAGCATGCATCAAACATATTATTATTCATCTTGGTGATTTATACAAAAAAAAAATCGACAGGTAAAATAAGATGTTAGATTTACCCGAGATATGCGACAAAGACAAATCACTAATCTTCAATGTTGTTTAATCTTGCAACACACCCGCAAATCACCGTGGCTTCCTTCACAGCCTCCAAATAACTTTCTGTTGTCTGCCTCTGCAACCTTCTCTAGGATACAGAGTTCTCTTGGCCTCCACGGAGCCTTTTTCGTGTTTACACGATAGTCGCAGATGTTCAACACTTATGTGAGATGTCATCGCAGATCTACACCACTTATCTGTGACATCATCGTAGCTATACACTTAAAATTAGAGACAGTGATGTTAAGTATGTTTGAGTAATCATTGCGTTTATTCTCTAGAAACCTGTGAATATTTCAGTTTAGTTGCACCCTCCTCTCAGCATACATGATCCTCAGCCCTAACGCTCTCATACCATGATAAAAATGGCAATGTTGTATTAAAAGAAATAAAACCCACTAGTCAGCTCTACGGAAGAGAGTCTAAACCAGGAGAGTCTGGCTTTGTAGAAAGCTCTACGTTGTTCATGTACATCACACATTATATAGTAATCATGGTTTTAGGGAAGTTAAAATAATAACCTAAGAAATAGAAACTGATTCCTATCCTAAGGTCATGTGAACCAACTTACACTATTCTAGGATATTCTCCATTATCTTCAACAATTACCAATTCTATTACCGTGGTGTGAAATTTGGAGATGACGTCACAAGTTCCAAGGATTATACCCATGTAAGTGTATGATGTTCATATCTCCGAGAATAAAATTCCTGAAACTCAACAAGACATGTAGCCATCTTAGAAGGTAGATAAAGATTGGAAGACTTGCAAGTTGGCCAACGTGTGGCATTCAATACTGTGACATCCAACGTTAGTTTCATATCGTTATATGCAGAATTGTTAATGTCAGCTTGAATTTCTTTCAAAACTATGAAGTCCTTAAGTGTGCCCTCCATTTTTGATATAAGACTTGAACCACAGGGCTCCTTCAACTTCGACAATTTGTTCTTCTCGTCGTCAATATTTACAACTTTATCATGCAACAATCTATTAGAGAATAAATATTTATCACTCACATATTGAACAAGTTTTACAACCTTTTCAAACAGACTCTCAATATTATCATCATTGGTCCTTTTTAGACTGCGACCCTTCTTCAATAAATTATCCCAAAAAGTTGCAAACAACTCTGCACTTGTGGTTCCTCCAACTCTTTTATTGCAAATTACCACCAATGAATCGTGAAGAGCTTTAGAAATGGAATTAACATTTTGAAATTCATGCTCCAAATAACCCACATACTGGTCATAGATTTCAATGACCTTTTGTAGGAATTCAAGTCCCTGTATTCTTGTATTGTTTCTTGAGTTATTGTTACTACTAGTGTCTTCTGCCAATTTGACTAAGTTTATTCCTCGACTAAATATATGTTGTTGAAAAATACTTGCCACTCGTTGGAGACCTTTTGGAATTTTACAAAATAACATATACATCTTAGAAATATCTATTTTCTTATCATCCCTAAGCAGGGCACTGAAACTTGAATCATGTTTCCCTAAAAGTTGAATTTCATAATGGTCAAGGAGTTCATTTTGGACTATCTCTAATAACCCATGCTTGTTGCTAGAGTGCAAATAATTTTCAAATCTGTGCTCCTCATTCTGCAAACACTTTTCAACCATTACTATATATTCTGGACAGGAATACTCTGAAATCCATAAAGCATCCTTTCGAGCATAGTAAATCCGAGCATCCTCAAACATAGAATTTTGAAGATTGTTCTGGTAATAATCTAGGTGACCAATACCAATTTCCATATACATGTCCACAAATTTTCTTAATGATGCACTATCAATTTGCTCTCCCTCATGCCCTCGCTTAATCAAATCGAACACAACATTATTGAGATTAATGTGTGTGCCATCAGGCAAGGCCTTTTGGAAACACATGAACACATCTTCTCTTAGAGGGAGTCAGTCGGTCCACAGGTTGTGGTAAATCAAATAATAGAACGAATGAAAACCTTGCATTTTTCCCAATGTTTCAGGAATTATTTTAGCAAGAACGCATCATGTCATTCCCTTAATGCAGTAAATCTGCCCAAGAGATGTAATATTCAAGGGAATTCTTGTGAATATAGTAAAGTTGATGTGAGTAGTTCTCATTTTTGGTTTTGTAAGTGTTATGGTTGTACATGTTGCAGACAGTTTCATAATTCTACCACAATGAGTTCCTTCCAACTTGTTTCTCATCGCTGCAATGAGTTCCTTCCAAATTGTTTCTCAATTTTTGGATACTAGTAGAAACCATAGCGAATCCTTCTTCCCATGTTATCACAGACCCCTCCATTATTATATTTCTCATAACAATACTATTTTCTTAAATATTGTCATTCATCCCAATTTTTGATTGTCAATGGTTTTATTCATTGTGCCACATTGAGTGAACAATTTATAGGAGACTAAATCATTATAGTGTTCTGCCATTGCGCCAACATGGTTTATTTCTTAACGTTATTGCACAAGAATTTTATATTATTAAGTCGTTCGGTTAAATAAATAGCTATACATGGCTAAATAAGTAGCTTTAGATTTATCTTAAATTTCTAAGATCATAATATTAAGAGGGGATGCCTCTCAAAATAATGTTATCAAGAAAGAATTATCTTTTATTAAGTGAAGCTAAATTTATATTAAATCTAGGAAATCATAACATTAACAAGAGTTGTCTATCAACATATTAACAACTATTAACAATTATTGCCATGCAAAGATATTAACAAGTGTGTTATACCTTGGTGTTATGGCATCTTAAAAATCATAATGATTAATTAAATTTAACAAGGGGCAACTCCATAGTCTCTGCTGAAATTCAAGGTCAGTTAGCAATATTCAAATATAAATTTATGGCAATTTATGGTTGCATAATACATGAACATTTTTTTATCCTATAATATAATTATTAAGACAAATGAACATATAGTAAGTTCAGATAGTTCTGGAAGCTAAAGTGTTTTGCCTTCCCTAAGGTTTAATAATTCATTGCTTCCATTCTGTGAGGATTGTTAAACTTGATATGAATAACATTGGAATCACAAAAACTGGCAAAACAAGGATCAAGGCTAAAAAAAGGCCATATGACAGAGATCAATGGCCAAATGTATTACATTGTGCAGCTCCAACAAACATTAACTACTTTATCAAACATATTCTTTATGTAAATACATTTTGGTAGGCCATAATGATACCCTGGGAAGTAGATTTACTTAGAGATGAGGAAGATTACACTGTACGAGATGAGCAAGATTACATTGTATGCGTTCATGCCGAAACATTTAAAAATCCTTCAAAAATAATGCACAAAGTAATTTCATATTGACAATTTCTTTTTCTCATAGAATAAGACAGAAGTTGTCCAAATTGGCCACTTAATTTGCGATCAAATTTTTAGAATTGTGGAAGTTAGCAGCACCATCAAAGAAAGGATGATTCTCATTACTTCTTATTTGGGCAAGAAGATGTTGTCGCAATTTCCTTTGTTTTTATTCCTTTTGTATTTGCATTTACCTTGCTTTCATTTGTTGTTCCTGCAAAATATGCACAAGTATTTACAAACAAGACCAGCATTAGAGTCCAAAACATATATACTGAAATTAATATGTATGTACAATAAATAACAAACACTTCCCTTATTTTTTTCGACATAATTAAGGGTTAAGTTAAATATGGGAAACCATCTCAACATATGAAGCTACTCATAGTGCTTCTCATTTGTTGGTGAGATGAAAATATCCCAAAACACAGACCACAATTCAAACAAAAAGCCTCCAGGTGCATCAATTGCTGGATCCAAAACTAGTTACTTGTTAGAACATTATTGATAATTGCAATAACTACATAAAATTCCAATAAATTGAAACTTTATTACAAACAAGAAACAAAGTTGTCTAATGTGAAAAATATAGCAGTGAAACTAGAGTTATATAACCTTCAAAATAATTCCCAAAGTAATGGCATACAGACAATTGCATTTTCTCATATAATAATGAGAAAGTTGTTCAGATTAATGGAAAATATAGACAGAGATACAAAAAGTGGAGTTATCTAACCTTTGTAGAGGGATCATCAAATCCCTCTCTTTAGTGTTGAGACTTCAAATGTTCCTCAAGGATTTTCGACACCATGGCATGGGCATTGAATTTACAATATTTTCATAATTGTTGAAGTTAGCAGCACCATTAAAGGAAGGCCGATTCCCATTCCTTCTTATCTTCGCAAGAAGATACTACTACAATTGCCTTTGTTGTTTCTCCTTTTGTATTTGCATTTCCCTTGGTTTCATTTTTTGTACCTTCAAAACACGGACGAGTATTTACAAACAAGACCTTTATTAACTTATTGCTAATCCTCACTTGCTACATAGGAGATGTTCTTGGGTGCCAACATATCATTCAATTTAGTAGGAACTTGAAAAATCAACAGTATAAGTGTGGTCCAAGATGGCTCAGAACTCTTATGTAAAATGTACAAAAAAACACATTATGATTTCCATTCGAGTAACTTCCATCAAGTATACTCTTTAAAAACATCATCTCTTAAACTTATGATCAACTAAACTATAGTTTTTCTTAAATCCACAACTATGACTAATATTAAAGGTGTAAGAACAAACCCTGAAAGAAACTATGATTAACTAGGATATTCCTTTAATTGTATGAGCTATTGCTAGGAGAATATATTGAAGGCTTAGGTGACCTCGACAATTGATACAAGAAACAAACGTTTAGGGTCAAAGATGAAAGATTTGTGTAACAAGGTAGGTGATGCAAGATACAATGAGGATCTACCAACTTAAGGAGAGAAATAAATTCCATATCCCAAGGAAAATGTAAGGAATTTATGATGGTAATAAGGCCATAAATGAGGAGAAATATAAGAAACCACTCATGAGAGTAAGATGTAATGCATGGTAAAAAAAGATAAATGAGATCAAATATTACAAAAATAAAGCTTTAATTGGAATGTGTGCTTGATTTGCATAAAGTGTAAGAGAACCAGGCCATCAACATTAGAAAGCAAAGTGAAAAAAACCTAAGCCATTAAAATAATCTCTATCATTAAAGGAAGAATGCTTCAGAAATTAAAAGAGAAATTTCATGAAATTTCACCTGAGAACGAAGCATAAAGAAACATTTAATAGATAAATGAAATTGACAACACAAGATGAAGTAATTTTTATCAGATCAAAGGAACTTTCACCTGAAACCCTCATAATACTGAAACATTTTCGTTGATTTACATAAAATTTAACAGAATCATAACACTGAAATCATTAGAAAGGAGAGTAGAGAAAGCCTAAACAAATGAAATAAACCCTTTTCCCCAACTCAGAAAGTCAAATCTGAAACACCGGGATGGTATCGAGATGTAGCGTAGGGTTAGTTCTTTGTTTGACTATAACATCTAGCTCGGATATGATAACATTAGTGAGAACACTTTGAATCTATTAGCTATGTCCCTGGCTTTTCGAGGGTAGAAACAAGTATGGCAACACAGCGAAGGACATGATATCAATGGTGTGGACGAGTGGCCAAGTGATGGGCCCATAAAATATTTATAGAAAACTAATTACATTAAATGAGGCTCACATAATTTGATGCATTGATGTGGTTCTGAATGGTATTAATATCCTTGGCATGTTCCAACATTATAAACACGAGTCAATCTTTATACATCGTGTGACTATGTCCAACCTCCCTTTTTTAAAAGAACAATGAAAACCATAGTAGAAAATGTTGTGGGCGTACATGGTGAACTAGAATCTCCGAGTGAGTGATCGTGAAGATGAAAACCAGTTCAGAATCTATTACATTCTCGACATATGAGTTTATTATGTTTTATCCTAAGCATGAACTTCTTTAGGTAGAAGCACCAAAGCACTACATAACTCACCTACCTCGCGGGATATTCATTTTAGCCCTGCCAGTGAGAGGGTACATGATTTTTCAGCATTCGTCCTCGAAAGCATATAAATGAGGTGAGGTTTTTGAAGGTGTCTTATTGTTCCAGGGCGGTATTTATAAAGGCTTGAGCCATGCTCACGTCATGGATTAGATTCTAGCTCTCTTTACCCGTTGTGGTTTGGTTGTTACGTTTTCATTAGAAGCAAGTTTTGATGTTGTTTATTTGGATGGTTTGTAATTATTGCAAAAATATTTAAATTATTTGCTAATATCAATTACAATACGAGAAGTGTATTCGTATATAGAATACAGTGTTTTTTATAGACCATGAAATGAACTAATAAACATTTTTTTATGCGAAAATACAAATTCCATAACATTTTTTTTTTAAATTATATTTTCTCGATGGGTTTGTTAAGAAAATAACAATTTCTTTATGGGTTTCTCAAATATCACAATTTTAAATATAAGGGTTTTCAAATCTCTTTTTTACACATAAATGTCCTCATTGATCTAATGAAAAAAATACATGTATTTTTTAATTCACACTCACTACAATGTTGTTTATGGGTCTGAAACTAACTGCATAACATTTTGTTAGGCAAAAGGACAAACTAAATTACATTACATTTTTAAGAAAAATATATTTTCTTCATCACTTTGTTGGCCAAATTACATTTCCTTGTGAGGTTTCTCAAATCTCACAATTTTAAATCTAAGGGTTTCCAAACATCTATTTTTCCACTTCATGTTCTCACTAATCTAGTGAATTGAATTGACTATTTATTTTTATGAGTTTTTTAAGTCTACATCTTGCAAATTAAAAACATGAAAGAAACCTTGCAAAGTGGAGAACTTTGGCATCCATTCAGTAGGATTTTGAATTTTTTTCAAAATGTATAATCAAACTAAGTTCGATTTTTTGAACTTCAAAAATAGTACATCATAATTTTATTGTATACACATCAATTAAAGTAAGTTGGAAAGAAAATATATTCAACACTTTTTGAATTTAGAAGATAGATTGAATATTGAAACTTCATATTTGTAACAAAAAAAATTCGACTTATGCAGCAAACCGCCTTGCACATTGTCCTATATTGTCAATTTTCGTGGCTTATCAATGTTCCACAGTTGGCTTCTTTCAGACTTCATACTTGCAGGAAAGGAAAGGAACCAGGCAAAGCTTCTCTCTCAAATTTTCTAACTGAAATTATGTTGCATTTGAGCTTTTTTTGCAGCATAAGATTGCATTTAGATTTTTTTAAGTGGATCTCAGTTCAAAACGTCGGCGACATCAATGAGATTCAATAGTAGCCTTCCATACAATAAACTTCTATCTCATTTACCTTCTTTTGTCTCCTTTACCAGCAAGTCTCTTAGCAAACCCATCTCTCCTTTACCAACACCACCTCTCCTTTACTAGCACTATCATGTATCTTACCATTCCCATATCTCGTTTACCAGCACTACCATGTCTCTAGCCATGCCCATATCATTTATACATGAAATTTGCCACCTGTACACACATGGAGGAATGTTGAGAAGTCTCCAACATATGGCATTGATGGCATCGAACACCAACATCTAGCCATTGTGCAAGACAACAATTTGGGTGCAGTGTTAAAAAAAATTTGGTTATAAAACACCTTTGGATACCAAAAAATTTTGCCCCAGACTTAAAATCAATTGTCATGACTTAAAATCAGTTGTCACAACATGAAAACTAGACTTTGGATAAAATAAATTGTCACAACATTCTTACATTGGGATTGGAAAAGTGCGCAATAAGAGGTCGAATTTTTTATATCCAAACACTTTCGTTAAAATTTAGATCGATGAAAATTGCACTACAAAACTTTGGTTAAATGCTCATAAAGCCAAAAACAATTTTGGTCAATGAATGAATTAATGGGTCATCAACGATTTAGCAATCACCATAGCCCTATTGAAGGCATGGAAGACATGGACTAATAAGACTAAATATTATTTCCTAATAAGATTAAATAGGTTAAAAAAAGTTAAATTATTAATTTTTATTTAGGTATTGACATCTATCATTATATATATATATAATATTATATAATAATATATATATATATAATATATATATATATATATAATATATATATTATATAATATATATATAATATATACATTTGCATATACATTTACATATATAAAAGAACTTTTAGTTATCAAGTAAATTGTTTATAACATATTTACTTTGAGAACCACTATTCACATGAAGTTTGATATTTAATTTTACTAGTTGTTTAAATATAAGTTTTATGTTCTATCTTATCATTAGCTTGACTATAAAATATGGTTCAACAAAGTAATTTCATAGATGTAATTATATCTCGTGAGAATATTCAATCGCATTTATTCAAACTAACCAATGATTTCGTGCAATTATGTACACTCATTATTTATGTAATTTCAAATATTTTACAAATGATGTTGTACCATTCTCAAAAATTCATCAAGTAACTTTGTCAAACCTTTTAACTATAATGTATTTCGAAGAGGAACAATCAATATCAACTTTCAACATGATGAATTCGACTAAAGAATGACCTTAAAATAATAAAAAATTTTGAAACCACATTTTAATAGAAATTTGGAAAGATTCTAACATTTCAAGCACTAATAATATATAGGCAATGCATTTTGAAAAAATTATAATATTTGAACTAGTAAGAAGGAGAAATCTTCCTTACTCCCACCCCCAACACCTTAAAGGCCTAAACCTAGTTGCTTTGACATTCAAGTATGAATGTATTGAATGTGTGAGAGGCATCATAACCACACATTTGACATTTAATCAAACTAATAAATAAACCAAATTTATAAAAATTAGGAAATATCACCAATTTACCAATACTAAATAAGGTTCATAAAATTCCTCATAATCAAATAGAAAAATGTTACTTCAGCCATACAAACAAGAAACATTAGTATAATTTCTTTTAAACCAATAAAAGGCCCTTCAATTTCATTACTCTCTCTTCACAAATTAGTGGTTTATATACCAAATCAATGGCCCATGGGTGTGGGCATGTCACTTGAGTATCAACCTTTAAGTTCTAGGAATTTAGTGTGTGCAATGCATGATTGCATGATGTGAGTGGATATAGACATAATTTTTTTCGAACATGTCCAATGAGACACTATGGGTGATTATGTGCGTATTTTGGAGCCTTGACACTATAGGAGCATTTTCTTTTCTTATTTTTGTCTTAGTATTGTGGGCACGACATAGGTCAATGCTTATGAGAGTCTGAACAAAAAATACTATTACTTTCTTACTGACATTATTTTGTACAATCCTATTTGGAATTTCCTGTGTGTCTCTATGTGTGTGTGTATATACATATATATATATATATACATTATATATATATATTTTGAATTTTTAACTCACTTGTGAAAATGACAATTCTAAAATTAAGTAAATGTCATCATTGTTGTACACATTTTAAAATGGTTGATATTTGACACTTAAGTAAAATATGGATAAATTTCCATCAAATTTAGCCCCTATATGTAATAATGTATGGAACCCTTTTTACATTTACTTATTTTGAAAAATACTTTTATAAAGGAACTAAACATAAATCACTTAAATTTTTGTAGATACGTAACTTAGCTTTAATGTTTATATATTTGAAAAGGTTCATTTATTTCTAGATAACTTCTCTAATAACACAAATCTTGTGGCACACAGATCACTCATTGTCACCAATTTTTGGGCAAACTAATGAGGTAGGCTAGAAATTCTAGATAACTATACATGTAAACATTTTCCCATTATTTTAAGATGTTGAAAAATATTTAAAATCGGAAAAAAGATAATTATTTGTATTTAAACACTTACCCTTTTACTCTCTCTTCAGAAATTAATGATTTATATGCCAAATCAATGGCCCATGGGTGTGGGCATGTCACTTGAGTGTCAACCTTTAAGTTCTAGGAATTTAGTGTGTACAATGCATGATTGCATGATGTGAGTGGATATAGACATAATTTTTTCGAACATGTCCAATGAGACACTATGGGTGATTATGTGCGTATTTTGGAGCCTTGACACTATAGGAGCATTTTCTTTTCTTATTTTTTTCTTAGTATTGTGGGCACCACATAGGTCAATGCTTATGAGAGTCTGAACGAAAAATACTATTACTTTCTTAATTACATTATTTTGTACAATCCTATTTGGAATTGCCTATGTATTTCTATGTGTGTGTGTGTGTGTGTGTATATATATATATATATAATATATTTATATATATATATATTATATATATATATATATTTATATTATATATATATATATGATATTGGAATTTTTAACTCACTTGTGAAAATGACAATTTTAAAATTAAGTAAATGTCATCATTGTTGTACACATTTTAAACTGGTCGATATTTGACACTTAAGTAAAATATGGATAAATTTCCATCAAATTTAGCGCCTGTATGTAATAATGTATGGAACCCTTTTTTACATTTACTTATTTTGAAAAATACTTTTATAAAGGAACTAAACATAAATCACTTAAATTTTTGTAGATACGTAACTTAGCTTTAATGTTTATATATTTGAAAAGGTTCATTTATTTCTAGATAACTTCTCTAATAACACAAATCTTGTGGCACACATATCACTCATTGTCACCAATTTTTGGGCAAACTAATGAGGTAGGCTAGAAATTCTAGATAACTATACATGTAAACATTTTCCCATTATTTTAAGATGTTGAAAAATATTTAAAATCGGAAAAAAGATAATTATTTGTATTTAAACACTTACCCTTTTACTCTCTCTTCAGAAATTAATGATTTATATGCCAAATCAATGGCCCATGGGTGTGGGCATGTCACTTGAGTGTCAACCTTTAAGTTCTAGGAATTTAGTGTGTACAATGCATGATTGCATGATGTGAGTGGATATAGACATACTTTTTTCGAACATGTCCAATGAGACACTATGGGTGATTATGTGCGTATTTTGGAGCCTTGACACTATAGGAGCATTTTCTTTTCTTATTTTTTTCTTAGTATTGTGGGCACCACATAGGTCAATGCTTATGAGAGTCTGAATGAAAAATACTATTACTTTCTTAATTACATTATTTTGTACAATCCTATTTGGAATTGCCTATGTATTTCTATGTGT
>APFE031013723.1:0-10000 GCA_000404065.3 Pinus taeda
AATTTCATTGTTAGCATATCTTTGGGGTGTGTGTGTGGAGAGAGAGATCACATTCCTTATTTAACATAGATAGATGGAAAAGGAAAAAGGGCTAGCCAATGCTACGAGAACAATCAACTAAATCTTCTCTATATATTGTTTCCTTAAATGAACCAAAACCATCGATGAAAGGATCACACTTTACCCTTCAGTTTTTAAATGTTTGCTCACATTCCATTAAGAATTGAAATCAATTACAAAAAGTTTAATTGCTTTGTATAGGTGAAAACTCTTAATATATTAAGCATGTTAACATATTTTTCTTTTAATTATAACTAGATCAATGTTAGTTAGTAATTTGCATGGCTTATTGTAACATAGGAATATGCCATTGTCTCTAAAAATGATCATGGAAATCTATAAGAATTTATTCTTCATTGTAAAATAGGTGGATTGAGTAATTATTAGGGATGACTTTTATTCTATTGTAGCAACAAGACATGACATAAGTAAAACAATGACATGATACAAGGAAAATAAAAACTATATT
This sequence comes from Pinus taeda, assembly GCA_000404065.3. Classification (NCBI taxonomy): domain Eukaryota; kingdom Viridiplantae; phylum Streptophyta; class Pinopsida; order Pinales; family Pinaceae; genus Pinus; species Pinus taeda. Next base: position 530 of record APFE031013723.1, read on the forward strand.
TCTTTTGAAATGTTAATTTCTATCCAAAAACTAAAATTTTCATACAAGTCAAATTGAGAAGAATGGTGAAGGTGATAGAGGTGCTAAGATTCCAATTATTGAAATAAATAACATGTTCCTATTATATGAAGAGTGTCAAGAAAAAAACATCAATAATGTGTTTAGGCTCATGAATAAATTAGGATATATTTTGATTTATGTGAAGTAAAAGCATTTATTCATACAAACATATCTCAAAAACAATTATTGATATATTTTGTTGTATGTAACATAAAAACATTTATTCACCCAAAATTTATCTCAAATTGTTTTTTGATATTAAGAATTAGAGGACATTATATTTGGTTGGAAAGATAAAAAGGGTGTAATGCTTTAAAATTCTTAGATCATTATTTTATAAATTCAAAGTTGAATTTGTTCTCAACAGAAGAAAGTGAAAAAAAAACATTACAAAATAAAATGTTAAAAAAACAAAAAATATTTAATGGCATTTCAAAGAAATTTATATTTAATTAATCTTTTAAAAAATTCCCTCCAATAAACTAAAATTTATAAACACACAATTCATTTCAATCAAATAAACTAAAATCTATAAACACACAATTCATGTATACAAATAAGTAGTGACATGCCAGTGTGTTATTCTAAGTCTCATTAAATGCGTCCTTTTAATTGTACCAGGTATATGGCCATTTCACTTTTAGATAATTATGATTTTTTAACAAAAAATTAAAAGAAATAATTGGAGTATATTCTATTTATGTGACGAGTTGTTCCAAGGTGAGAGTATATTCTATTTATGTGACAAGTTGCTCCACCATCATCCTTGTACTTGTACTGTTTCATCTGCCTTTTTGAAGTCTACACATTGTCAATGGTAAGTAGTGAGTGATTTATGCTAAGACTTCTAAATTGTTATTAAAATCAAAATTAATACAATCAAGAATTGTAATTTATTTTAATAAGAGTGTCACAAGAATTACCTTCTTGATTGCTTCATATGGATGCCGCAAAGGTATGAAGAGGAGATTCATTATTTGTTTTTTCACAATAAAAGAGTTGGTTGAGTTTGGAAAACAAAATGAGAGGAATATAAAATTACAAAGTTGATCCAAATTAAGCTCTTGTTTACCTCCCAAAAGTCTTTAAATAGACAAGGGGATAGTACGCACACATCATATGTAGAGGACCATTTTTCTTGTAATCAATTCTCACTACAAATCAACATGTAAAAGGTATTACCTAGCATACCATACTTAGGCTTGAGGGTTGTAGGTAGCTGTCTAAAAAATAGAAGGTAAGGGAAAAGATAAGAAATAAACAAAACATACCTTAAGAATGTCCAAGCATATGTTTTCAATATTGTCAACATTAGGATGGAAGGAAAAAATAGAAGGTAAGGGAAAAGATAAGAAACAAACAAAACATATCTTAAGAATGTCCAAGTATATGTTTTCAATATTGTCAACATTAGGATGGAAGCATGGGATAATCCTTTTGAAAAGGCAAAGAAAACTTATAATTTGGTGGTTGGAGAGCCACATGTCACAAATATAATTTTTTAAATTTATTAAAAGTAATGGAACATTTTGCTAAATAAAATTTTCTTATATATAAATGAATGTTATAAATAATAATGAGGAACTTATCATCATGGAGTAAATTATTACAATTTGAATAATATCAAATAACTAGGAAATTGAGCATTAACACTAAGCATATATTCAACATATTCCTTAAGAATCAATCTAGGCCCTCAATTAAAAAGATAGAAAAAAAAGTCAATAAATCCTCATCCACCTTAAGTTGAAATAAGAAGCCTTCAACAATTATAATTTTTTTAACAAAAATTTAAAAGAAGTAATTCCACTATATTCTATTTACATGATTTTATTATTATAGTTTATCTGAGATGAAATTTTATTCCAAAAAAAATATAAAATAACATAAATATGGAGAAAATTAAATAATTTGCATTATTGAAATTATTGATTTATAAAATTTATAATAAGTGTTTTAAATGAAAAATAAATTTGCAAAATATTGATAGTAACTCTAAAATTTTATATCTAAATAATATTTTATAACACATTTATATTCAATGAAAAACATTACTTTTCATCTCTAGTAACCAAGGTTTATGTAATCACTTTCATGTGTAAAATAATTTTCCATGTAATAACTTCTTGAGAGGCAAATTTCCAATATGGTCAAAGACCCAATAAATTATGAAAATGGAAATGATATACATTTATTATAAACATCTACCTAGACTCAAAACAACCACTAGAATTCATGAGACAATATGTTCATCACTTAAAAGTATGAATACAAGACAACCACAAGAATTCATGAGACAATATGTTCATGGCTTTCAAGTATGAATACAAGTTTTCCAATAGCCTATAAATATTTCTCCAATTAAAATGCACCATTATTCATCATATAATTCCTAACTAATCCTATACATTTATATAAAACAACCACAATAATTGATATGATAGTATATTCATTACTAACAATACATTTACAATAAAGATAACATAATTATCTAAACTCCACTGCTTCTATTACAATACACTACAAAATTGTTAAACAACCATCTAAGAGAATTTGATTTGATTTCACTGAAGGCAAAAAATCTTTGAATCTTGAAAACTACATGAAATGAAACTATTGACCAGCTCCACCATCATCCTTGTACTGATTCATCACTGCCTTTTTGAAGTCTACACATTGTGCCTTAACACTAAGACTTTTAGACTATTATTAAAAGCCAAATTAATTCAATCATCTTGCCCTACAATTAGGAATTGTAATTTATTTTAATAAGATTGTCACAAGTATTACCTTCTTGATTGATCCATGTGGAGGTTGCACATGTATTAAGAGGAGAATCATTATTTGGTTCTACACAATAAAAGAGTTGGTTGAGTGTGGAAATCAAAATGATAGGAATATAAAATTACAAAGTTAATGTAGATTAAACTCATGTTTATCTCCCAAAAGGCTTTGAATAGGGAGGAGGATAGCGCGGACATCATATGTTGAGGACCATTTTTCCTGTAATCAATTCTCATTACAAATCAATGTATAAAAGGTGACATATTACTTAGCATGCCATACTTAGGCTTGAAAGTTGCACGTAACTTTCTAAAAACTGAAAGGTAAGGGAAAGGACAATGAACAAATAAAACATACTTTAAGAATGTCCAAGCATATGTTTCCAAACTTGTCAACATTAGGATGGAAGTACGGTGTCTCAAATTTCACTAGAAGAGGCTTGAAGGAATAATTCTTTTGAAAACTCAAAGAAAGCTTATATATCAGACCCTCATAAACAATATCTTTTCCACCATTTATGGTGCCAACCCAAGAGAAAATGTTATGTGGCTTTGGAAAAGCAATTCTAGTTGTACCACTCATTTGAGGATTGAATAAGAATTAGAAAATGAAAATTATGTTCTTAGTAATAAAATAAAATCACCAAAATATAGCAAAATGGAGTAGGAAAAAAAGGAAATTGCAAATTAAACTTGAGATTAGTATGCATTCTACATAGTCTATTGACTTAAAACAGTTTCCAATAGAATATATGGTTATTACCTTCCTGGTGGGAAAATAATAGGTTTAAAAAAAAAAGATATATATTCTACATAGAAATAAAACCCAACTAAAAAAATAATACAATAAAGCATTAATGGAAGCTGCATAAGTAATAGGTTAAAAAAGAAGAAGATATATACTCTACATAGAAATAAAACCCAACTAAAAAAGTAATACAATAAAGCATTAATGGAAGCTGCATATGCATACTGAACACTAAAATGATTAAAAATGATGTTTGGGAACTAGGGTTGTTCTTCACAAATAGATTATGGAAGTTGTGGTGTTACTAATTGCTTGGTGGACTTTTTGCTACTTCAAATACTTTACACACTTCTAGGTTAGCAAGTTCAAACTTTGGACATGGAATAATGTTCTATGAACCCATTACAACTGCACCCTTTTCCTTCTTCACAAATAGATTATGAAAGTTGTGGTGTTACGAATTGCTTGGTGGACTTTTTGCTACTTCAAATACTTTACACACTTCTAGGTTAGCAAGTTCAAACTTTGGACATGGAATAATGTTCTACGAACCCATTACAACTGCACCCTTTTCCTAATATGGCAAATAAAGATCTAAGTTCTGCCAACACTCTATCTTTGATGAAAATGTTACCTGCATAACTACAAAAATATTGAAACCATTCCAAATATCATCAAAAGGATAACCCAACAATGTTACATGCATAACTACAAAAGTATTGAAACCATTCCAAATATGATCAAAAGGATAACCCAACACCCTGTAATATTATCTAACATTGAAACAAATAGAACAAATGAACTTCAAAGTTAAAACATGATATAAGAATAGTGAGTAGGGCGAGAATGATATAAGAACGATGAGTAGGGCATAATCACAAACAGAAAGGAAATGTAAAAAGAGTAGGAAAAGTACCATTAACTGCAACAGCTCAGACTGCAAACTGTACACGTACAGAGCATGAAAGTTTTTAGAGTACAAAATAGGTTAAACTAAAAATTTCTAAATTGCATTAACTTGGTGCAACAAGTAAAAAAATCCCAACCTTTTTTGGACATCCGTAGCTTTGGATAAAATTAACTCCAACGGCCAGGTAAGCGAGCACTAACAAAACTGAACTGCGCAGCGATCGAGAGATCGAATAGAAATGGCTAGACTTGATCAAGAACCGGTGAAGTGAACTGCGCAGTTAGACTTGATCATGTATAACCGGTGGAACTGTTATATGGACGTTTGAATTCAACGGTTATGATTAATTTCACCAACTTGTTGTGGGTGATAATTGAGATCTCATTATACCAACCAACGACCAATTTACAAAGTAGCTTTACATTATTGGCTCCATTACGGTTATTGTATTGCTATCACTAAAATTTCCGAAGTAGGTTACCATTACGCTTATCGTATTGTTATTGAACCTTATTATGGGTTTAGGCATAATAAGTGGACCTAGTACAAATTGAAATGTGTAGTGTTGGTGATGGCGAAGTTCAATGGAGTAAGTTAAAAATTTATTACAAAAGATTCGGTGAATTTGATTCAAGTCACGGTGATGAAGCTGGTATATCATTATTAATCCAAATTAATATATGAATTTGATATTAAAAAGATTAGTTTTATATAAACAATTTATATATCAGAAAAAGAGTAATTTTATTTTTTTCCAAGTTTTGGTAATTTTCAGTAAATTTTTCTTATAATTTTATAGAGATTTATTGTTATGGTAAATTTGAGTGGTATAATTTATAATAATTGGAATTATAGTTTGAGTAATATAATATGTATAGTATAATGTCTTAATATATTTTGGTATTCAATCAATCTATTTCAAAAACACATTTTAAATAAGAAAAAATTACAATGTTATTATAAATTCTATCATGGCCATAGAAAATTAAAATATTCAATAATTAAATTGTACCTATAGAAAAATGTGTTATCAATTTTTATTTTTTTAAATGTTGGAAAATATTATTAGGAAAAATGCCAACAAAATAAATTAATGAATCTTTTTTATTTTATGAAAGTTTCTTTATTAAGTGATATTGAATTTTCAAAATGAACTAAGGTGATGATTTGAAAAGATATATTATGTTTTTTTATTTAGTGATATTGATGTTTCAATTTCAATATTCAAGGGCGACAATAACGGCGGTAGAGGTGGTGGGGGTGGTGTTGGAGGCAACAACAATTGTGATGATGGTGGTGATGGGTGGAAGTGGTAGTGGCATCAACAAGGATGGCAAGGAAAATAACGACGATGACGAAAAATCCAATGGAAATGGTGATGATAGTTGCGACAATGATGAGGAGGAGGAGGAGGGAGAGACGGAGGTGGTGGTGGTGATGATTACGAAAATGTCAACGATGATGACAATGATGATGATGGAAATGACAATAATGACGAGGCGGGGGAGGATGATGACAACAATGATAATGATGATGAGGAGGAGGAGGAGGCATGATGACAATGATGGTGATGATGACAATGACGATGATGATAATGATGGTGATAATGACAAATGAAGATGACAAAGGAGATGATGATGTTGGTGGATGTGATGATGACGACGACAATGATGAGAATGATGGGGAGGATGCTGGTTGTGATGACGAACATGATTAAAATTGCCACTCCTTGATCTTATATGTGATTCTTAGATATTAGCCTACTTTTTGAAAGATTGATTGCTATGTTAATTTCTTACTAATGTTACTAGTATATGTATGACATATTTTCATACTAGCTAGATACCCACATGTTGCATAAATACACTATTATTTCTATGGTATATGATTTTAAATTAACCGTAAATAGAGCTTATATTAAATTAATATTTATTAATGATTAAGCTATGTAGTTCTATGAATAGTCCTTAAGCTTGATTAATGATAAATTAATATTTTATACTTTTAAGTATAACCTTATGATTATTTCAATATTAAATACATAACTCATGACTTTCACTAGATCATTGAGATTGCTTGGACATTTTAATGTGTATTAATTATTATTATTTAGGAGTTGTTGTCTTGTCTTATCCTATAAGGAGGGCACCCGAGACGCTAACATTAATAGGGTTAACTGGACCTTTAAGGTGAAAAATATTTTAGTTGGGGAGTTTTTTTTATAACTTGGTAGGTAATCCATTAATGGGGGAGAATATTTTAGAGATTGTTGAAGGATGGATGAATAGGAGGCTGAGAATGGTGGAGGTATTTTAACTCTATATTTTGCGTATTGGAGTTAGGGGGAGGGGGAAAGGGTTTGGGTTCTTGGAATATTTTTGGTGCTAAGGAGTTGTTATCATTTGTAGAGATTGAGGAAGGTGTCAAACACTAGGTGATTGAAACACACTACATGATGCGGTTTTGGGGCTTGAACACAACAAGCTAGCGAACTTAAGGAAGTTCCCTAAGACTACTAAGTCAGATGGTATGTTCCTAATTTGGTTATGAAGAAAATTTACTTGGGTTGTTCAAGATAATTTCAGGGGGATCAAAAATACATATTTTAGATTGACATCTCAACATGGTTCAAGGTTGAAGGTACTTTCTAGGTTCATTCTCATGATCTGAACTACACTTATGTTGTTATTTAATTTGTGCCTATAATATGCTTAAGTCATTATTCTATGGTGCTGAAAGAAAAAAAAAATGCATGAAAATGGTAAATGAAAATGATAAACTAGATGTGTTTTTTGCTGAAAATATAGAGCATCCTCTAAGCTAATAATTACTTCTTATGATATTTATTATTTTAATATTCTCTTGTGATCTTTTCTATCATAAATCAATTACACAGAGGAGCTAAAAAAAACAGAAAATCCATAAGGATCATAAAGAGACAACCACAAAAGGGTTTACCATACGAAAACCCACATGGGGGGAAACCCATAAACCTTTCCTTATAGAATCAAGTCAACATGAGATACATCAAAGGCGTACAAAAAATGGCCAACAAGATGACTAGACCAATAGTCCACCAAAAAGCAAGGTAAACCCTCCAAGACAATAGTTGGAAATCTTGTTCAAAGGCTCAGTCCAAATCTCTTTCTTCCACAAAAGAGAAAATTGACTTCTACATAGAAATGCATCACAAAAAATTCACTCCAAGTTTAGTCACATGTGGGAGGAGAAAAATCTTCTTCTATCTTCGACCTTAATCTTCTTGAATTCTTCGTTTCAAGGGACAAGAACATGCTTGATATGATGATATGTGAATTACACCATGAGGGAGATCAAATGACCTTATATATATAGTCTCTTTAGGGGTTGAATAGGTGCCTCTTCAGGGTTGAGTCGACTTGATAGGGAGGAGGGCTAACTTGGTCTTATTGTGGAGCCATAAATCATACTTTAAAATTCAAAATTTCCTTTTGAGAAGGTCATGACGAACACACCTTCTAATTTTTCTTTTGACAAATTCATCAATAATAAAATTTTATTTTCAGCATGAAGAACATGCGTTACATAGAAAGATATTGATACAAGTACATCAATGATAATAATGATTATGAAGATTGACCATAGCTACAAAATTCAACATTTTATTCAAGGTATATATTTTTTTGTAATTTATCCAATATAAATTTAGTTATTGAGATCCAAAATTCTAAGCCCATGGTTAGAGGCCTTGCCCATGGTATCAGAGCCCAGATTCGAAATTTGGTCCCTAAAAACCACCGAAACAATCCTTAATCCACTTGCAATATTTCCTATTTGAAAGAGGAGAAGAAACAAAAATTGAGTTAAATAGTCATCATATATAGCAAAATGAATTGTAACAAATATGACAATTATCGATACTTATTTAGATGTCAATGTTCAATATGGATTGTTAAAAATATATTCTCATAGATAACCTTACATTAGCAATTCTTGCCATGGATCAACTGTCCCCCATTGATCAATGAAATGGGTATTTAATGCCCTCTTTCATGATTTAGTTTCCATTAGCGACGTCTCTCTTTTGTGGATGTTTTCCCATTTGCCTAGGTCTTTTCTAGAAAATATCATCTTTATCTCCCACGAGGCTTTTCCTCACAAAAGCTTTCCTTTATCAACTGCAATTTTTTTATGTTTTTTCCTTGATGTATATTTATCTCTAATCCATCCGATGGATATTTATCTCCAATCCATCCAAGCTTATCTAGAATCACATCTAGAAGCTTTATCATGAAATATTTATCTCTATCCCATTCCTCAATGGGATTTGGGAAGAATCTCATCTCTTGGTGTCTCACTTTTCCAAGTGATTCATTTATTAATTTATTTAATAACATATTTGTTTCCCATATTACATATAACACCTAGCTTTTTTAGCTTAGGTTTACATAGTCTAAACACACAAGGGAGGGGTGTTACAGCTCAAAACATACTACCATGGAATACTCGACCTTTGAGAAAATTACATAGAATCTAATGTGAATGTGGTTTGACAAACAAACATAAGCAATGTTTTTTTTTCAAAGATGAAATTATCAATTCAAATATTGAAGGAGAGTTTCTCCTCTAAAAGGTTCCATGATTGCTGATAATGACATCAGTTCACTTCAAAAATGGAGTGCTTAGTGCCATTCTAGGGTAATAGACAACTATGTTTCTAGAAATGGAAAATGAGAAACAAGGGAAAGGGTAAGAGAAAAAATTGTGGAGTCATTTCTATTTTGGAAACCAAAATTTAGTCATTCATCTTATTGTTAGAGTTTCCCATTTGGCTAAAATCCAATATAAAGATTAGAAGTGTAAATATTTGGAGATGTTTGCAAATATATTGTATAAATCTAAGCTTGAAATAAGTTTGTGAGATTATGATATGTGCTATTTAGAAGTCAAAAAAGATTCAAGGGTTGACTTTTACATCGTTACTAGAAGTT
>APFE031013723.1:15000-18791 GCA_000404065.3 Pinus taeda
GTCATCTTTACGTGCATCTTTGAAGCCTGAATTTGCATTAATCTTTGCCCCCTAAATGTATGGTCATGAGCATGTCAAGGAACACGCCCTATGAGTGCACCATCACCTTGGGCATCATGAAATATCAGAGACAAGCGAAATTAATAGATCCAGAGGGTTTTGAGTCGATATCCAAACTAGAGCACACTTGACCAACCCATATAATTCGTAGCACTTTGATTTGGATAAATATTTTTCTATTCATCTGAAGTGAATTAGTTTATTTATTCATTGATTTCCATACTCTCACATGAAAATGTCACTATCGAGGGCTAACTTGTTTTCATCCCACCTCCTTTTCAGGAAATTGATTGAAGATACCAGGGTATACATTTAACTATGCAACAAGCAATCCCCTGACCTGACAATGCTAAGATGCTCTCAAGATGAAATTCACCTACTATCCCAAGGAATCAAATGGAAAAATAAACTAGACACAAGATACACTCTTTAGTCCATGGCGATTATTTAATAGATGACATGGTGGATTTTTTGTTAAGGAATAAAGGCTTAATGATTAGTTAAACCACTGTAACCCACTCGAAAGTATTATGGAAGTTCAGTTTGCTGGGAGGGGACTATAGCCATCTGGTTAGCTACTTTGAAGGCCAACAAATGCGAGAGATGATGCATGGAGCATAAGGGGTATTATATGGTCATCAGAGGTTCATACATGTGGTTTTTCGCCATTAGATAATCGAGATGTATCTTTTTCAATAACAACAAGTCTTGATTTCTTTGGGGGTGGGAATTTGACAATAGAGGTAACTATCAGATTCACTGATATACAACAGAAGGCATTGAATGACATGTTTATCATTCTTTATGATTATATGAAACTCATTATTTATGTCTATAAAAAATAATCCATCTCACTTTATGAGATTCATCCATATAAGGTCATCATTATTTGGTCTCATTTGTTTCCATATTTATTTCATTTTGTACCTCCATAAACATGATTATTTATGTCTGTAAAAAATAATCCATCTCACTTTATGAGATTCATTCATATAAGGTCATCATTATTTGGTCTCATTTGTTTCTATATTTATTTCATTTTGTACCTCCATAAACCTGATTATTTATGTCTGTAAAAAATAATCCATCTCACTTTATGAGATTCTTCCATCTCAGGTTCACCCCTCTCGCCCCGCCCCCCTTAATCGAAGATTAAACTTCTCCAATTCCACATGAAGCTAGCATCCAAGTAGTTAAATCCACAACTTGATGTCCCATCCTCTCTACTCAAAAGAAGAATACATGCTACACACTAATGCATGCATGTCTAACCTAACAAGGCTTACCGAACACATAGGGAAATCAACTTTCGCTACTTGGACCAAAACAGTTGGTTGTTGGGAACAACAGATCAAGCATCCCTTGCATATCATTTCATCTCAAGTACAATAAGATACTTTCACATATAAGATGATCTCATCTCCACACATCACTTCTCAATTATCCCTTATCTCTTTACTTGGACTTGACTCACTTGTCTTTCCCTTTACAAAATGGGTTTTTCTTTACCACGAATCATTACAAGGAAAAATAAACATAACTCAAAGAAATAAATCAATAAATGGAAACTATTTCCTTAATGACAACTAAATTTTGGAGTACCAACAAATGCATTAAATTTCTATGGAAGATATTGTTGTATGTTGGAAAATGTAACCTTGTATCTTTCAACATAAAAGAAACTTTCCTCCATTCATTCACTTCTATCCAACCACAATGTACCTATAAAATAGGCTTTGATATGTATATATTTTGACACTTAACTTGTGCATTTCCTTTTCTACTAACATGATTACAATATTGTTCTTGGTTATGCACTTGATTTGTTGCATTTTCTATTTGTAGATGATCTACCTATTATCAATGTTTCTACTTTCACGAACTCGATAACTTCATTAGTTTTTTGTCCTTCATAACCAGGTCCATTTGACCTTACAGACATCTATATGGGCTTATGGTTACCTCGACAATTTTTTTTAAGTTTCTCCCATCAAAATATAATTTAGGGGAAATTTTGGAACCAATTCCTTTTGTGTGTTTTTCAAAAGAACCTAAATCAATATCTTCAGTGAGAGATTCATCATTATAAATATCATAGAATTATAATTATTAGCCTCATAGCATGAGGAAGACACATCAACATAATTATAATCAATCAAATCATAAGAACGGTCAATCTTCTCAATAAGATCACTTGTATAGAAATTTCATCTCACATTACTTCCTCTTGTTTTAACTATTTTACTTCATTTTCAAGTTCCAACAACATATTTTCACTTGCCAATAATTCTTACTACAATGATTCTATCAATGTTATGAAACCAGCTCACAAAAAGATAGAAAAGATAGATAAACGCCTTCAAAATAAGCCTCTTCGAGGGGGAAACCTCCTTTACATTACACAAATGAACAATTATTGTATGATACAAATGACAAGACCTCCTTTCTATATATAGGAGTCTAAGGGGTCATAATATAATCAGAGATGACATAACAATAATAATGTAAGGGCACAATAATTACAATAGTGGGCTTCTATGGGGCACAATAATAATAATATGGGGACTACATGGGCACAAAAATATAATAAGGGAGTTGTACTAACAACAATAAGGGGTTACACTAGTAGTATAGGGACCTAACATGCCACTCTCCTTCAAAAAGTGTTGTCCTTAATGCTTGAGTAGTCCTTGATGCTTTTGTATAAAATTATTGTCCTCCCATGTGAATCTTCAGTAGGTAAGTTCTTCCACTTGATGAGATGCTCTAAAATTGATCGATTTAATAGCTATCAGGTTCTTTTTTTTGTGACTTCTCCAGGCTCCAATGTGATTTTTCCTTCCTTGTCAAGTTCTGGAAATATTGTTTGAACTGGGATCTTCTGTAAATTTTGAATGAGTGGCCACACTTCTTCGTTATTCTTCCATTCATCCCTTGCTTCGTTTATCCAATCTAGTTGGATAATAGAAATAGCACAAAACAATGCTTCCACATCCTCATCCTTTCTTCAGAGTGCATCTGCAACAAGATTTTGCTTCCCTTTTTTGTAGATGATTTCAAAGTCATAACCCAACATAACTGTGACCCATTTTTTCTGTTCTTCTAAAGTTAATCTTTGTTCTAAAAATTATTTAAGACTATCATGATCTATTTTTACCTTGAAGTGTCTTTCCATTAGGTAAGGTTTCCATTTCTTAATTGTATGTAGTATTGCCAACATTTCCTTCTCATAAATAACTTGCTCGAGATGTAGTCGTAAAAATGCTCAATTTCCTACATCAAAACTTCTTTCACTGCGATGTTGATATACTCATTGTTTCATTCGATTCTGCACCAAAGTGGCGTCATCCTTTAAAAGTTGGAGAACTTATTGTTGATGCTCGATGTGTAATGGCAGAAGTGTCGTCAAACACATAATTTTATTAATCAGAAAAATAATTACATAATTGATTTGCAAGAGGTTACACCCGAACAACCAAACACTCTTGCAATGATCTATTTATAAGCTCCATGTCCTAACTACCTATAATTATGGATCACTTATTAAATAACAAGTGTCCATTTACATTAAATGCTATTCAAACCAACTAGCTAACTAATCTCCTAAAATAGAGCCTAAGATACGACACATTTGGAGAGCCATATCTTGTTACAAATATACTATTTTCTAATTGTCTCCATTAAATAATTAATCATTCTAGAATAATAATTATTAATTTAATTTTTTAAAT